>JBBYHM010381653.1:0-16010 GCA_038381775.1 Adansonia rubrostipa
TGATTTGGCGATTTCTCAAAATAAGTTGAGAAATCGCCCTCTGATTTGGCGATTTCTCAACTAAATTATGAAATCGCTATTTGAAATGGCGATTTCTCAATTAAATTGAAAAATTAGCCTATTTCGATAAATAATCTGATTTTAGCCTATTTTCGTAAATAATAAAAAAAAATATTATTTATATAAAAAAGCCCAAAATATTCCTTTCGTAGTGATAGCAGTGGGCCGAGCACCACGTGTCAGTAGAGGATTAAGATCCGGAAGCTTCAATTTCGTCTGGAAAACTCTGCATATATGCTACCATTCTTTTTACGGTCTCGCGTCCTCCCACGATAGATTGCGAGCGAAGCAACAAGAACAATCCAGAGAAATCTTCCCTCGCCCCTTAGACACATTTATAAATATCATTATCTTCCTTCTGAAATCATCCAACCTCGCGAAGGGAAGTTTTCGATAACATCTCCCAGTTTGGAAAGATTAGTAATTGCCTTAATCTGACCCCTTCTTTCTAACCTTCAATTTGTTTTATTAATTCCTAATTTCCCAAAACCAAAATGTGCCTCCAAAATTTCACCAAAGCTGCTATTATCGTAATAGCAGTAGCATTTATGGCTAGCCAAGTGAATGGCTTCGTACCCTACGCAAGGTCCCCGTGGCCATGGGACATGATGCTCCCCGAAGGCCCTTTGAGAATCCTTGAACGCATCCCACTGACAGTACCCAAAGGAGTAGAGACTGTGGCCTTGGCTCGAGCAGACTGGAAAGAAACCCCTCAGTCGCATGTCATCATCCTGGACATTCCAGGAATGAAGAAAGATGATGTGAAGATCGAGGTGGAGGATAACAGGGTGCTGAGGATCAGCGGGGAAAGGAAAGATGAGGAACCAGTTGAGGGAGAGAAGTGGCATAGGGCTGAGAGAACTAATGGAAAGTTTTGGAGGCGGTTCAGGCTGCCAGGCAATGCAGATTTGGATCATATCAAGGCACATTTGGAGGATGGAGTTTTGAGGATTACCGTGCCTAAATTTGCGGAGGAGATTAAGAGGCAGCCTAAGGTTATTGACATTGCTGGAGAGGCTTCTTCTGGCGAGGATATCAAGGCCAACACTAAGGCTACTGGGAAGTAGTTTTTTTTTTTTTTTCCTTCCTCGGGTGTCATCGCTGTGTTTGTTACGAATGCAGTAACAAGTGTGTTTTGTCTTAGATAAAGTATGTGGAAAGGCGATGCCATGTTTTCTTATGTAATCTCAACCTATCAATAAGTATTGAGTATTTTATATCGGGGGAATTGTGCATGTATTGTGTTCGATTTACTTAATTTTGAACAGAGGTAGGAGATTTAAAGGTATAGAGGCCCATCTTTTACCGGCAGGAATGCGGATATTCTAATGGCGCTTGGCAGTGCAGACTTTTCTTGCGTAACCCAAGCCATTCTGTCTTGGCCTTTTAAAAAGGGGGGGAATTCAACAGAAATGGATGAATTCTTAGTAATAACATTCTCAGAAGAATTACGTTTCATTAAAATTTCGACATAAACATCAAGAAAGAGCGTTGTCCCTTGGAAAATGTTTATTTCACAGATTAGTGAAATTATTTCATTACGGATCTTATTCAGGGAAACAAAGCTTTCGAAAGAAAATAAAATTTTTTATTTTTGATATTTATTAATTTATGGTATTTAAAATTTTGATTATAATTACTTTGAATCTTTGATATTGAAAAAAATAATTTATTTATTTTTTGGAATTATTTATTATTAGAACCAATCGCTCCAGCTGTGCGTTGGAGACTTTCGTTACAGCAGATTTTAGGGACCACGGATGCTGTTTTACTGGCAAAAAGAGGTTCTTATTCGAATCCTAAAATTTTTTTCGCAAAAAGACAAGAATGGTTTTGAAGCCCAGAGCTGAATCATAAGCCGTAAGGCCAAAATGCAAGTACGAGAGGAAATAGACCATCTATTTTCGAGCGGTAAGGACTGTAACATAGTATGTCTAATTATTATTTTATGTTAAAATATTAAAAAAAAAATTGTAACAGTAGATGCACATTTTAGCAAACTACTAAAATTGAGTTACAAACAAATACAAAGCAGTTTGAGTAATTTAAATGTAACAGTATGTTTAGCTAAGAAACAAATTTATAAATATGTATTATTATCATATATAGATGCACGTGTAATTATGTTGTATAATTAATATTTGATTTTAAAGTATTTACTTAAAGTGGAAAATGTTGGTGTGGCATGTCACATTGGAAATATATATGCCAACTCATTTAGTATATAAAGGCTAAGTTTTAAGGAAGGGTGAGGTTTCAGGGGTAACTAGGATTTTGTGCATAGTGGAGATTTATGTAAGCTTGGTTGAAACACATATTGGGGTTGTGGATATTTAATCTCGTTTAAGTTATTTCCGACAGCTAGATTTGGGACTTGAGGTACGCACTCATATCTCTTCTTGACTAATTTTTAGGATTTAAAGAGAAGGTCAAAAAATAAATAAAGAAAGATTGTTGGCCGTCGTTAGGTACTGGCGGTATGCCGCTAGGCGAAGGATAAGAGGGGTAGCATTTGGAAACCTTTGGAAAGTAAAAAACAAAAATTTTATTTTTATGAAATCCATTGAGTTATATTAGTTCAATTTATTAATGCATTGAGACATGATGAGGCTAAAGTCTTTTGAAGACTTTGGAATGCCGTTATATTGATGCAATACAATATATCGATACATTTTCGAATTTTTTTATTTTTTTTGGTTTTAGGAAGTAGATATATCGATATTAATAATGCATTGAGACATGATGAGGCTAAAGTCTTTTGAAGACTTTGGAATGCCGTTATATTGATGCAATACAATATATCGATACATTTTCGAATTTTTTTATTTTTTTTGGTTTTAGGAAGTAGATATATCGATATTAATATTATATGTATTGATATTTTGTCACGCCCTAATTCGAGATATAATAGATGTTGCATATTTGTGGGATCTAATCTCACAAAATATGAAAGGCAATTAACTAACAAAATGGCATTAAAAAATATATATGTTTATAAAATAACATAAATTAAATTGTTTAAAAATCGAATGTAATAAAGTGAAATTTATAGGCATAACAAAATGTTTGAAATAAAAGTGTAAAACCTTCAACAGTCTATTAAATAATAGTTTTGAAAAGTTATAGTTTTTTTTTAACATACGAAAATCTAAGTAAACATATACTAAAATTGAAATGTCACTCCTCGATATTCTTAGGTGTCAGTCTACATTCCAAACTCGTAAAATATTAAAGAATATAATGAGTATAATTACTCAATAAGCAATTGATATTTCTTCGGTTAGGTTAAATAGGCTAAAAAAATCTAAGGCCAAAATAACGAATTTGATAGTATTTAACATCAGACAACTTTTTTGTTGATTATTCAGATACATTTAGGTAATGTGGTTACCTTCCTAATAAACCAAGACTTTCTTAGTAATAAAATATTTAAAACGACGTAAACATGAAAAACTAACAATTAAAAGATAAAATCAGTATCAACATTAACTTTATGAAAATATAATTAACTCTTAAATGATTTTCATAATTTTAAAAATAAATCTATTAACAAATAAGATTTTCTCAAAATCAAGTAAAATAAAGATAATTTCATAAATATGTATTTAAATATATAAAAATTCACTAAAATTAGTAAAAGAGAGATTAACACTACTTTTAACTAAAAATATTTTATTTTGATCAAAATAAAATTTTAAAATAATTAAAAATGAATTTTTTCTAAATTCTAGAATTTAGAAGTCTATGATTATTTGGCGTACTTGAAGTCATTATAAAATCAAATTCATGTAAACACTGATATCGTTTGAAAACACAATTCAATAGTAGAGATGTAATACTATAGGGAGGAATTTTATTTTAGCAAAACAGTTTCATATAACCTAAATTTTGGCGGTTTAATCTTTAAAAACCATCATAAATAAGTTAGGATTTTTGGGGTTTCTAGATTGGTAGATGCAATTAGCATATTTTGGTGCTTCGATTTTTTTCACACAGAACTTGTATAACTAAATTGACTGTACCATTGGAAAGTTTACATTTCGTACTATGAAATCCATCTAAGTTTTGCCAGAAGTGGCCACCAACAAATTGTTTTCCGATGACCTAAAATTGGTTGGTCGGAATAGTTAAAAAACTTAAATCAGTAACCTTAAAAAAATCATAACTCCTAAGATACTCAATCAAATGAAATTCCACTCTTGTCGTTTGAAAGATCTCGAATAGACCTTTCTATGAGTACCCATAATGTCATCGGAAAGTCATCAAAAAGTCATCAAAAATTTTAAAATATCAAAATACTGTAAAACAAGACATGGGTTTTATGAAAATTAATAAAAAATATAAGAATTTCAGAAAAATTAAGTAAAATCTTATCTAAATACATGTTTTCCACGATGGATGTACCTCTCTTTTGCTTTTCTTCTTTTTTTCTAGGGTTAAACTCTCCCACCACTTTATCTGCCAAAAGTAATGTAAACTTTGTAACCCTAATTTTTCTTTATTAGGCTAATGACTCTAGTAAATTAAAATGGGCTTCATTACAAAACTGAAATTTGGCTAAAACTAAGTGGATTCTCTCTTTTTTTTTGGTGGGCTTTACATCCTTCCTTCTTTAAAAGGAGTTTAGTCCTCTAAACTCATATAGTGACTCTCAAAAGGTTGAGGAAACTTTTCTTTCATACTTTTTTCTAACTCCTAAGTTGCTTCCTGTGGAGTATGATTACTCCATTGCACCTTAACATAAGAAATTGTTCATCTTCTCAACACTTGCTTTTTTCTATCCATAACACTTAATGGATACTTGTCTTAAGATAAATCTTCTTTGAGTCTTAAAGGAGCCTATTCTATCACTCAGATCTAAAACATATTTTCTGAACATGGAGACATGAAACACATCAAGCACTTTTGGTAATGCAGGTGGAATTGCCAACCTATAAGCCACATCTTTTATCTTGTCAAGAATCTTAAAAAGTTTCACATAACAAGGATAAGTTTTCCATGAGTTCCAAACTTCATCACCTCTCTAGTTCACGAAACTCGTAAGAATATGTGGTCTCCAACCTCAAACTCTAGTTTTCTTCTCCTATTATCAACATAACTTTTCTATCAGATTTCAGCTGCACAAAAATGTTCTTTAATTACTTGTACTTTTCCAACAACTTGCTGAACAAGATCTGGACCCAATAATTGTCTCCCGCCTATATCATCCCAATAAAGAGGGGATCTACAAATCTTTCCAAACAAAACTTCATATGGACCCATATGAATACTTGATTGGTAACTATTATTGTAAGCAAATTGTACCAAAGACAAATAGCGGTCCCATAAACCTCCAAAATCCATAACACAAGCTTTCAACATGTCCTCTAAAGTTTAGATAGTCCTCTTAGATTGTCCACCCATTTGTGGGGAAAGTAGTACTAAAGTTTAGTCGATGGGCTAACGCATTGTGCAAACTCTCCCAAATTTTACCACAAAATAGAGAATCTCTATTAGACACTATAAACACTGGTAGACCATGAAGTCTTACAATTTGCTCAATATATAACTCTGCCAACCTTTTCAATGACATACCTGTACGAATGGCCAGGGAGTGTGTAGATTTTGTCAATCTATCCACAATCACCAAGTACCATTATTTTTTGTGTTTTAGGTAAACCCGATATGAAACCTATCGTGATTAGTTCCTATTTCCATTCAGGAATCGGAAGAGGCTTCAACAATCCTGCAGGTCTTTGATATTCAGCCTCAACTTGTTGACAAGTCAAATGTTTATCTATGAATTAAGCAATCTTTCTTTTCATATTATTCAACCAAAATGTGCTCTTCAAATCTCTATGCATCTTACTACCACTAGGATCGATCGTATAGTCACTATAATGAGCTTCCTCCAAAATCTTTCTCCTTAAATCCAAATCATCTAGAACATAGATCCTAGTACCAAACCTTAAGAACCATCTTCATGAATTTGAAATTCTGGTCTTGAACCAGACTATACTTTATATCTAATTTTTTGAAGCTGAAGATCTAGCTTGTGCATATTTAATTCTCTGAATTAGGGTAGGGTGAACTTGTAAATTGCCCAAATAAGCTCTAGAACCATGTACACACACATTAATATCCATTTTTCTCATGTCCTTTAGAATCTGCCCTTGAGAGGTAGTTATCTAGCCAAATTCCCATAAGATTTACTACTTAAACAGTTTGCTACCTTATTCACCTTACCTGAGAGGTAACTCATAGTCGAGTCATAATCTTTCAATAGTTTTAACCATCTCATTTGCCTCATATTCAACTCCTTCTGGGTGAAGAGATATTTTAAACTCTTATGACCTATAAAAGTATCAAAAGACTCCCCATAAACATAATGTCTCCAAATCTTCAATGCAAAGACTATTGCAGTCAACTCTAAATCATGAGTAGGGTAATTTTCCTCATAGGCTTTAACTGCCTAAAAGCTTATGTAATAATCACTTTATCATTCTGCACAAGAACACACCATAGTCCTTACTTTGAAGCATCGCTATAGATGGTAAAAACTTTTCTAGTAACAGGTAAAGTAAGGATAGGAGCAGAAACTAGTTTTCTTTTTAGTTCTTCAAAACTGCTTTCACAATCATCTGACCAATCAAATCGCACTCCCTTCCGAATCAATCTAGTTAAAGGCATAACAGTATGAGAGAAATCCTCCACAAAGGGCATATAGTACCCAGCTAAGCCTAAAAAGCTACGAATCTTAGAAACATTATTTGGCCTTTTTTATTCTACTATTGCCTCAATCTTTTTTAAATCAATTGAAATCTCATTCTTTGACACTATATGCCCAAGAAAAAACAACACTGGATAGCCAAAACTCATATTTCTTTAACGTAGCAAACAATCGTTTCTGTCTTAAAGTCTGTAAAATGATTCTTAAATGTTTTTTGTGCTCCTCCAAACTATGAGAATACACTAATATATCATCAATAAAGACAACCATAAATCTTTCCAAGTAAGGTTTTTAAACATAATTCATAAAGTTTATAAAAACAACCAGAGCATTTGTCAACCCAAATGGCATTACAAGGAACTCATAATGCCTATACCGAGTTTGAAAAGTAGTTTTAGGTACATCTTCAGTTTTGACTTTCAATTAGTGTAGCCAGATCGAAGATTAATCTTTGAAAACACCTGAGCACTATTCAATAATCAGATAAGTCATCAGTACGAGGAAAAAGGATATCTATTCTTCATAGTTACCTTGTCTAATTTATGGTAGTTAATACACAACCTCATACTTCCATCATTCTCTTTCAAAAATAACATTGGTGCTCCCTATGGTGACACACCAGATCTAATAAAGCCTGCATCAAGTAGCTCTTGCAATTGCTTTTTTAACTTTTTTAATTTCGCTGGAGCTGTTCTATAAGGAGTCTTAGAAATAGGATCGGTGCTCGAAAGTAAATCAATAGAGAAATCGATTTCCTAATTAGAAGGTAACCTGGAAAGATTATTAGGAAAAACATTAGGAAAATCTCTCACTGTAAGAATATTCTTTACTGCCTTTTTCCTTAGTTTCATTATAAACCACTATAGCTAAATACCTTTTACAACCATTTTTCATTAACCAATTAGCTTTCATCGCAGAAATAACCTGTAAAGGAATGTATGCACCACTAGCATGGAAACTAAAAGGTACTTCCCCAAGGATTTCAAAATCTACCTTTTTTTCTGATAATTAATTTTAGCATAATGAGCAGACAATCAATCTATCCTTAAAATCACATCAAAATTGCACATACTCAAAACATACAAATTTGCTACCAATTCCCTATCCTTAATTCTTATCACACACATTTTACAAATCTTGTTAGACCAAAGTTGATCTCTAGCTAGCGTGTCAACACATAATTCATAGTCCAAAGGGGTAAAGGCAAAACACACTTTTGAACAAAAGCAGATGAAACAAAAGAATGTGAAGCCCCAATATTAAACAAAACATGAGCATAAACAAAGGCAATCGGTAGAATACCTAAAACAACAGTATTAGATGCTTCAGCATCCTGTTGGGTTAGGGCAAACACACGAGCCTGAGGTCTTCCTCCTCCTTGCGATCTAGATAAAGGTGTCCTTGCAGCCTGAATAGCTTGATTAGGTTGTATCTTTTGAACTGCTGATGGTTCAAGGGCTTGAAAGTTCCATGGCTGTTGCATTGATTGTGAATCTTAAGAGTTTAGAAGGTAATCATCAATACGATAACCTAACTAGCCACATCTAAAACAAGCTCTATTAACATGCCTACAATCAATAACTTAATATCCTCCACCATACACAAAACACTTAAGCCGTTGCTTTGATATCTTACCATGAGAAGACTGAAAACCTTATGAAGAAAATTTACCTTTAGAGGTGTAGACACCTTATTTTGTCCAAGCTAAGTTTTTAGCAATCTGGGGCATGGACGTGAAAGGGCTACGATCGTTGGGCGACACATTACTCGGTAAAAAAGTATTTTTGCAGAGTTAAAGAGTGTCTATGGATCATATTAAAGAATGCAAGGATATAGCATCAAAAAGCGTAGTTCCAAGTGTTCAGGGATAAAAGACTTAGGAAAATTCATAATTTTGCCTGAATGTATCGATACATGGTCCTCATGTATCGATGCAATACTCCAATGACTGAAAATTTTGAAATGTCTCAATTTGTATTGATATGATGTGTAAATGTATCGATACCTGAGTATATATATCGATAATGAACTCATGCATCGATACTAGGCCATGCTAGAAACAAAACTTTATAATGATCAAAGTATCAATATATATCAACATGTATCGATGCAATGCTCCATTATATTGATACAATGTTTCATAGTATCGATATAATGATCAAAGTATCGATACAATGTTCATTGTATCGATACATTTGAGGGTTTTTGGACTAAATGCATCGATACATTCTTCAATGTATCAATACATACAAGCTATTTTTCATGATCAGGGCATTTTTGAACTTGTCCATCATTGATCCAAAGCTCGATTTTATCTCATTTTTACATCAAAAAAGATCAAAACCCATATCAAATTATGAATTTAGACTTGTGAATTAATCAAAAATTTTTTTTTAAGTCTAAATTAGATCATAAAGGGTTAATGTCATAAGATCACCCTACACCTCCCTTGTTTGTTAACAAAGATCACCATTAGCCACCCTACTTGCTGGTATTTGAATTTAGCAATCAAGCCAGCTACCCTATGTCCATCACACTGGCAGTAAATTGTTTCCTACAGCCACCCTATATCCTTCAGTTGTCAAAACTTTATCCCTTTGAGAAATGACCAAAAACACCTCCAATTTAATTCCAAAGTGCTGGTATAAATAGGCCATTAATATCTTAGTAGAAAGGATTTTTTTTCCAGCGTGCTTCAGCTCTCCCAACTCATTCACACATAACAAAAATCTTATAGCGTTTCACTAAGCATCTAAAAACAGCCCCAAACACTAACTTTCAGCCACTATACACTGTGAAAAATCATCCTCACCTATACCAGAATCGAAACCTTTCTTTTACTCTTGTTTCTTGCTAATTAACAACAATAAAAAGAGGAAAATTCAGGCCATCTCTGTTGCTCCAACCACTTGACCAAAAATTAAAGCTTTGTTGGTATAACTTCCTATTTAATCACTTTCATTTTCTGTTTTTCAGCATCTTTATCATATAGTGAGCTTTTCATGCTTCTATCACCTTCTTAGGATTCTCATGTGTTATTATGGCTTTTGGTTATGGTCGCTTAGGATTTGGATGTCTTGATGCCCTTTTTGATTGCAAAGTATCTTATTTCATCCTTATTATTTTTGACAGCTCTTACTCATACATTTTATGCCATATCCATACATCATGTTATGTTCAATCCATGCACAAATCCTTAGCCTTGCATGTTTCAAGCATGTTTATATATTAGCTTGCATTTGCCATGAATCATTGTCATTTTCAACGTACTTCATTTCATGAGATGTGTGCATAATACTTTCTTTGTCAAGACCATTGGTAAAGCTAGCATCCCCATTCATGTTATGTGCCATCCCCTTGTATGTTCATTGTCTTTTCATTATCTAAATGCATGTTTGATGGCTATCAAAAATTGATTTTCAAAACCTCCTCAAGCCAAGCATGTTAACCTCAATCAATGAGGATTAGCATGAACTTAGCATTTTTTTTTAAATTAGCAAAAAAAATTTAAGGAAAGTCAAGTTTTTGAAAGCTAGAATCTTAGTTAAACGAGCTCAATCTTTTATTTTTCCAACAAAAATGGCCTTGCACTTGTTCCCAAAATGATTGTGCCTTATTTTGAGTCAAAACCTCGAGTGATATGATCAACAGCTGTTTCATCATCCTAAACTACTGTAGGGCTATGCAAATGAGTTCGTGATGCTCATGGCACTCTTTCCCTTCAGTCATGGACATTCGAATGTCAATGACTCGAGTTTCAACCTAAAAACACAAAGAAAAATAAAACATATCCCTTGGTTTGCTTTGTCCCCTGCTGGCAGCACAACTATTGCATTATGATTTTTCATGAATTTTCTGATTTTTCTCAAAGTGTGCCAAATTATCTTTAAAATGATGTTTGTTCACCCTTGGATCATTCCGAATGAGAGAGTTATGATTTTTCAAACCTAAACTACCCAAAAACTCAATAATCTGATTCGAATGTCAATGACTCGAGTTTCAACCTAAAAACACAAAGAAAAATAAAACATATCTCCTGGTTTGCTTTGTCCCCTGCTGGCAGCACAACTATTGCATTATGATTTTTCATGAATTTTCTGATTTTTCTCAAAGTGTGCCAAATTATCTTTAAAATGATGTTTGTTCACCCTTGGATCATTCTGAATGAGAGAGTTATGATTTTTCAAACCTAAACTACCCAAAAACCCAATAATCTGTCACATGTCTTTTGGTTAGGCCGTTTAGACCCATTAAATGATTTTTCTAAATTTTTCAAACGTTTTTCCTAAATGTCAAAAAGGTATCGTGTGTAATTTTTCGATACCAAATGAGTTAGGGATAATTTTTTAAATTTTGACACACCTTAACCCTCGTATATTCTGCCAACGACGTAATTAGTCCAAATTTAAAAATTTATTCCCCTGAAAAATAATTTTTTTAGGATATTAAGAATATTTTTAGGTTGACCATTGTTGAGTTACCTTTCTAACGGTATCTTGTCCACCCTCTAAAGCCTTCAAACCAATTAGAATAAATTCAGGAAGTAGGATAGCATGATGCTATCCCCGGTTTTCGATTATGGTCAAAATTGAGTTATTTTTTGAGCTTCATCTAGAGACATTTGAATGTCACCATATCACCCTAATCAGCCTTGAGAACATGCTTTGACCTCCCATAGGCTCGTATCAAGGCATGAATATATTTTATATCTTTACCATCGTCATTCATAATAATTTCTTTTGCCAAAAGTCATCAAAATGCTCACTCGTTTTCTAAATCACAAAGTTTTGTCAACTTAAGTTTTCCAACTCGACTTCTCTAAAGAGTGTCAGACATGTCACTTTTAGGGATACTCCAACCTTGACCTTCTGAGGGGTACTCTAACCTCACTTTCCAAAATTGTCAAGATTTGACGATCTTCCTTTGTCAAAATTATTTGTTATCCATGAGGATACTCCAACCTTAACCTTCTGAGATGATACTCTAAACCTATTTTTTCAAAATTGTCAAGATTTAAAAATCTTCCTTTGTCAAAATTATTTGTCATCCATGGGGATACTCCAACCCCATCTTTTTGAGGGGATGTCCAACCTTGTCTTTCAACTATAATTAAATTTTTTTCTTTCTTGGACTCCCATGAATGTGTTAAACAAACCTTGTTCAATCAAGGAACCCAAATACATCTTGAAAATTATCAATTCAGTTATTCCCAGATAATCGATGTCAATTACGAGATAAATTTTGATAGTCTATCCTTCCTCTTTATCATTACGTTGAATGGTCCATGTTATGTTACATCATTCGTTGCCTTACTTCTATGATTTCTTTGTGATGATTATTCATGTTCATATTTTCAAATCATTTCAAGTAAAATTAAAGGTGATGTTCCATGTGGGTATTCTCTACTGCCCAAAATGAATATTCCATTTTCAAAGTAAAATTCAGAGGTCTTTTTTATTAAAAAGTTTTATATTCCCAATTTATTCGGGCTGTATATGAGATTAAATCTTTTCATCAAAACTTGGATTTATATTCCTATAAAATTCATGCATTAAAAGAGGGTTATATCAAAATAGTAACGAGTTAAGATTGACAGAATCGAAACTGAGATAAGACATAACTAGTAAGGTATGATTTTGGGCATCGCGAAGAGGTTTATGCCTCATCGTACGTAACCTACTCCTGAACTCAAATGGCGAATCTTTGTTCCATTAGACCATGGGATTAATGTTTCGAGTTTCATAACTCAGGACATAGGTTTCAATAGGCATCCAATCATGCCTAACCCAAAATGATCAGTGGCGACTTCAAGCGTTGGCCACTTTATGATGGTCAACCAAGACTAATAAGATGAGTGATTTATCTTATGGTCCCCCTCACTGTATCAGGAGTTGAGAATTTGTACTTTCTCATTCTTATCATGTTGTGAAGGAAAAGTCTCGGCCAAAAAGACATTTCCTAGTTAGAAAAATATTTTAAGTCGTATACCCCTATATATCCGCGAGGATCTACCTCGAGGCACGTTGCGACTCTACTGGGGACTGTATAAGAGTTTGGACAATAACTAGTCGTGTCTTACTAGGTTTTTAGTTCCTTCAATCTTCAGTCATTATTTAACTATGACCTTTTTTTTTATTTTGTCAACTAATCTTTTGTTTGACATGATTGTCAGGATTGTCTTATTTTCAAATAATCATCAGTTTAATAAAAATGGTAATACAGGTGTAAGCAAAAAGGTTTGATCATTTCTCCATCACACACCATGCACTTACATGTGCATTAGAGTCCCGCCAAACTCCATGGTGAGGTTATAACCCAATCATTAGGAGGAAGTGAGCTATCTGCCTTCGTGAGTAACCCTTCGCATTGGCATAGCAATAGCTTCTCGAATGTAAATTACCTATGTCTCTCATGAGTAACCTTCCACATTTGCATGGGGAAATACAGCCACCAGATTAAACCCATTTCACCAAAACCATAATGGGCTTAGGATTAGGGTGCCTTGACTATCCTTGCCGGACGGAGGAACAATTCAGATACTTATGTAGGCATCAACTTAAACCTCATATAGTGAGCCTTACGAGCTAAACCATGTTAAACCATACCAGAACATTGCTCGAACAACTAAAAAATAGGGTCACTTAGGGAAACATTCCTAACTTTTGCTCTCAATTACCATAACTAAGCAGGTGATAATGAGTGTTCAATTATTACCCCTGTCTGTATTTTTTTATCATTTATCAAGGTATGCCGTCGTGCTGCCCAAATGAAGGCTAACCTTTGTCTAAATAAGTGATGGTTAACAAAAACCATCATCTACAATGTCTTATGCTGTAAACCATTATGCTGTCTGAATCATGGCTTAACGCGTATCCGTACTAGCGGTGATAAGCAAATATTACTATAGGTCGGCTATTTTGTCACCTCATGAAGGGCAAGTTGTATCCGAACATGCAGATACACTACCCGTTTCTCATTTCATCACTTTGGTTGAGACATGTGTATCCGGACATGTTGATGCGCTGCCCGTTTCTTATTTCATCACTTTGGTTGAGACATGTTATGAATAAATTCTTTAATTCCTTACATTTTTCTTTTATACATTTCAGTAACTCATTTTCCTTTTGTTTTGTGTCTTGGCACATGCATCATCTCATCATAACTATCATGATTATCATCATTATGGGGCAATTATTCTGGTTCAGTGTTCAGCAAGGGGCATCATTTATGGAGTAGTAGCTCATCTCCACTATCAAGTCCTTTGAAAATGTTAGAATATGGTTAGAAAGTCGCCAGCATTAAGATGGAGATATCTTAAAACCTGACTATGTCTTAAAAATGCATTAAAAGGTCAAGATTGATTTTCATCAGAATGATTGTCAGGAACTGAAGCACATTTGGGATAGTTGGGACAACAACGAGAAAAAAAGCCTTTACTAAAAAGTACGAGGATATAGCTCTCTTACTTCGAGTTTAGTTGGATAATGGCTTGCTGTGAGTAGCGGCACAGTTCTGGAATTCGGCCTACCTATGTTTCACCTTCAACCAACAAGATTTAGTCCCTACCATTAATGAGTACACAGCTCTACTTAACATAGAAAGGGCTAAGTTAGATCAGATTTACTACAAAGTGCTAACACCTCTTCTGTTCAAGAAAAGGTTAAGACAAGTTCTTGGGGCCACAAAAGCATGGGTTGATAGTCACATCAAGGTAAAAAGAAGCAGCAAATACATCTCTTGGGCTAGCTTGAAAGAGGCCATGGTAAATCTTTTGGATTAAACAAAGGCTCAAGATGTCTATGCTCTGGCAATCTATGGGCTCGTTATATTCCCAAAGACTTTAGGTGATGTAGAGGAGGCAGTCATGGTTTTTTTTCCTAGCCTATGTTGCAACATCAAACCTGCTTTCGCCATCATCCCAAAAACCATCTGCGTCCTTAGCTTTTGTAAAAGAATAGAAGCAGAAAGGTTTATCGGGTGCACCCTATTTCTCTAAATATGGCTTTTGGGTCATCTATGTGTTAGAAAAAGGAGAGCCAGGCAAATTTTGTTCTTCAAGATCAGTCCTTTTTCCACAGTGTTAGAGGAAAAATGTCATCAAGATAAGATAGAAAAGCATTGGGTCGAGGAATTACGAAACGTCAAGGAGGAAGAAATCACTTAGAGAGCCCCGTGGGTATTCTCTCAGTTTATTATGTACAAACGTGGAGACTATCTTATGTACCACTCCTGGGATTATGGGGAAATACCAGTTATGCTCCTCTATTGGTATTGCGTCAGTTCCAGTGCTAGCAATTCATCTCGTTTTTCAAAGACTTGGGACATTGGGATTTTGAATACAGAGAGCCCAATTATAAAGCGAAAGTCCAGTTAGCTTTCTATGCTTGGAAGACGATCCATTACATGGAAAGACATTGGAGAGGAAGCCCACCACTCTTAGATATGAAGAATGGAGATTTTGCCTTATCAATGACCCGTTTCCACCATCAAACTTTGAGATGCTACAAATCCCAATAGAAGAGCTGCTTTTTGAGATCGAGCTACTTAGGAAGGAGTTCAGACAAGAAAAGGCATCATTTGTTGTAGAAATCTCTGAACTTATGGAGGAAAAAGGCCAACTAGAGATGGACGTTTATCTTAGGAGCAGGGAAATAATCGAGTCATCAAAGAAAGGGATCGCCTCAAAGATAACCTCAAAAGCTTAACCAAGGATTATGTGATGCTCCAAAAGGCTAACAAGTCTCAACATATTGGCAAGACATCAGTCAAATGGGAAGTGAAAGTGGCCACTTTTAATTGCGAGCTGAATCAATAAAAAAGGGAAGTCAGAACCAGCAAAGAAAAATTCACAGAGGCACTTGCTTTTGCTCCATCTATCAATTAAGAAATCAAAGACTTGAGGCCCAAATGCAAGATGCGAGAGCTGCCAAGGTAAAAAATGGAGTCCTCACTTACAAAATCTAGGAGTTAGAGCAATCTCTCCAAATTCATCAAGGTTATATCAATGAACTAACAAGGGCTTCTGTGCAATGTGAACTAGAGTGGCAAGCGACAATTGACCAAGCACATCGAAACTACCAAGAACAACATCAATACCTCACTGAACAAGTTCAAATGGCTTAATGAGAGGCGGACGACATGATTGAGGTAGCTCAGTCCATAAGGTAAGACATTGCACTTGTCAGAGATTGTGAGCAGTAACTTTTAGGCTTTCTTGATCGTGTGATTACACAATGTAATC
>JBBYHM010381674.1:0-16009 GCA_038381775.1 Adansonia rubrostipa
TCACATGTTTTTAACTCAGAGATTTTAAAAAAGATACATTTTTAAAATTGTTTTGAGAAACTTGAAAAGCTATCATAAAAAAAATAAGGGTTTCTCAAATTGAAGCGCACCAAATCGGAATAAGACTTGACCCATGGGAAAGAGAAGCTGCAATAAAATTTGACATTGAGAATCTAAAAATCATTAGGATAACATCTTTTCTGAGCTATGAAAGTATCCAAGAATGTCTTAATTTTGAAATTGATAAGAGTGAGTGGGCAAGGCTTGGAAAATAACAAAACGAAGTTTTGATCTTCATATTGTTCATATGGCATGTATTATTTATGTTAAGATTGAGCCAAGAAAGGGGATTAATTGGTTCTACAAAAACTTAATAAATTTGAAGCAAATTAAAAAAAATTAGGGGTAAGAAAAACAAACAATCAATGTATAGAGGTTTGGTCCTTGAACTCGGCACCTACGTCCTCTTTTCTTGGAACTTTCTTACCAAGGTGATTCCCATAATTCACTAATCAAATTGTTTACTTTAAGGCTAAGGGACAATCATACACCTTTATCTTTTAAGGCTTAAATAGAACCTTTCAATCCTTTTGAGAATTCTACCTTAAATTTTCAAATATTTTCACTCACTTTCACATAACCCCTTTTGTGATATGAATGATGTATTTTGCAAACAAATTGAACCTCTAGTAGGTAGATGTTTGCTAGAATTTAAGTACAAGGTGAATGAGATACAAATAGACTTGGAAGAGTATAAATTTGATACAAGTAAAAATAAAGAATTTGAAGACTTTTGAGCTTTTGTTGTTCAATGCTTAATTGATCTTTGTATCTCTTGCTTCTTTAGCTATTGGGAACCTCTATTTATAGCTTGAAAGTGATTTATAGATGTTAGGCATTTAATTTGGTGGTTGGAGGGCCGCTGTAGTCTTCATAAATGCTTGTTTCTGTTCAGACACACGCGATAGTATCGATACAAGAATAAAAAAGTGACTATTATAGCTTGTTGTATCGATACATGGGGCTGAGTATTGATACCTGCCAAGTGGTATCGATACAGACACACCTATATCAATACATTCAAGGGTTTTAGCCAAATCTTGGTTACTGCCAAGCATTGTATCGATACATATGGGATGAGTATCGATACTCATTACAATGTATCGATACATGCTTAAAAATATCGATACAAATAAGGGTTTTAAGCATAGTATCGATACATTTGTGAATTGTGCCAATACATATCTTCAAAATCCTTTGTAAAATGATTTTTCTTGACTCGATATTAACTCAAACATAACTAAAGAATATTCTAAGTATAAATATACATTTTGGAACATATATTATTAAAAAAATACAATCTTAGTACTTTTCAAAATGTTTTTCAATTTTAACATAAATACCAAGTTGAGTATAAATTAATTTAGCTTAAGTTGTTTGCTATATCAAAACTGAATTCAAAGTTAACAATCTCCCCCTTTTTTGATATAACAAAACTTAAGATAAATTTGCTTGTTTTTGAGATTAAAGAAAACCCCCTCAATAAAGCAATGGTTTTCAAAAGTTTTAATTTGAGCAAATGGGGTCCTTTAAAGCTACAACATTTCAAATCGATATTATTACCTAAGATTTTTAGAGTTCAAGCTACATCATGTAAAAAAAATTGTTCAATATCAACATGTTATTTGGGTTCCAACATGATAATATAATCATGATCAAATACATAATATTTTCATGAAAGACATAGTTTGCATTATGCATAATATCATGGAAGGCACAGAACCCATTGCAAATTTATGACATTTCTCCCCCTTTTTGTAATATCAAAACATAAGAAAGAGCAATTCAAAAGGATAGAGAAGATGCAACAAAGATTAGGCATTGAGAAGAAAATGTTAAATAGAGTCAACAAAATAAGTAAATGAAGTTCAAACAAATCCAAAGAAAAACTTAAATGTCATCCTAAAATAAACCTAAGAGGACTAAGTTTCATTGGTCGGAGGACCCGCGGTGGGTGGAGTAGTAAGCAGCGGTGCATGATGAAAAGCTGCAGAAAAGCTATGGAATTGCTTCATAAACACTCGATGACTATGCTTGAGACTAGAAAGGCAAGCATTAATGGAATCGAATTGGTGATCCCAAGAGTCAAAGCATCACTCCTATATGTCAAGATGCCCCATGATGGAATCATACATATGTTGGAGGTCCATGGGCATAGATAATAAGGTGGCGAGAGTCAAAGGTGGAGGAAGCATATCATGCTCTATATCATCATCATGATCATCGGGAGCAGGAGCATTCGCTCGCTCAAGGGGTGGTAGTGATTTTCGACGAGCCTTGGGAACAAAATTGGTGCCTTGAATTTCATACCTAGCAATTTGTGACAAATATAACAGTAAGTAGATACCATAATCCAGGGGTCGCAAGAAAGATCAAGACCTTGAGTGTCAAAGTAGTAACTCAATGCCATGCCATGGAGGAGGCTATGACAATGACGAACACAAAAAATAAAGTCCTTAAAGATAATATGTACTAGGTTTGGATGATTTTTAATTTAAATCATATAGAGACACTAATAGTCAGAATAGTTAATCAAAGTGTGTTTGGTGCCGTGTGGACGGAGCATATGGGAAATGATAAAATTAAGTAAGCGATCAACCGAAACAAGGAGGGTGGCTTTATTGCTCAGGGTGCACAAGGCTGTGAGAGCCGAACTTTCATTAATTACACCTTCATTCGGGAAACTAAAGGTATTCATAAGAGAAGCCATTGAGTATGAGATCTTATCTTAAAAGATAAGATCGAATAGCAATGACATGATCATGATCATCAATGATAAGTAAGGCATTGCTAAAGAATGCATAAATAAGATTCTCACAAACTGGAACATTTAGATAAAAAAATTTGGTTCATCCGAAGGTATCAAAAATCTGAAGGTAGGGATAAGTAATGGTTCAAAGAAAGGGGAGTCGATAACTTGACATTGTTGGATGGGCATACGAACATAGATGGGCCCATGCATCACGAAAGCATAGGTCGAAGAATGATTGTGTTTGGGTCAAAGGTGGTCAACGAACAGTAAAAGTGGAAGCACGGGTGACAAGTCCTTAACGATGGGCGGTTTATTTGGTCTTTGGAGGCATGGTAGTGTTTAAAGGTGGTTGACAAATTTTATGGAGTAGGTGGTGACACGGTAAAACTAGAAGCTGGTTTGGATAAGTGGAGGAGAAAATTGATGTGGGTGAAGTGTTTGATGTGATTTAGTGGATATCAGAAGAAGTGCAATTGGGTTTCGATGAGATTCGTCGATGGTGGGGAAAGTTGCTGAAGGTGGCAGGTCAAGCAGGTCAAGTGGAGGAACCTGGGTAAGGTGTGAAGGAAAGGCTGGTTGAGGAAAATGGCCGAGCATATGGTGGGCAATAAGTTTTGGTGGTAATATGATGTAGTGTATCGAGGACATCCACAACCAATCTCAACAACCGAGTTGGGAATGACTTGAGAATGAAAAAGCGCTTGAAAATTATGAAAAAATTTTGACCAATTTTATGGAATTTAAAAGGAAAATGGCAAGGGTTCGAGTGAAGGAAGGTTTTAAATTTTAAGGTTTTGGGTGGTAATGGGTTGAATATCAAATGGAATTGGTGAATTGTGATAAAATTAACTATTTTTCTATCAAGGATTTTGAGAAAGGTGAAAGTTAGATGAAGTTTGATGATTGAAAGTTGAGTGAGGGAGACGAGGCTAGGAGAGAGGATGAACAGTGCTCGATGAAAATGAGCTTTTATGTGTGAGAAGTCCTAAATTAATAGTGAGTATCGATACAAAAGAGGCAATATCGATACAAAAAATAGTTATGTGTTTTGTATAAATACAAGGAGCTGGGTCTTGAGACATAAAACAAGTTGATCTGTATCAATACAAGCTGAAGAGTATCGATACATGGTATAGATACTTGGAGTCAAGTATCGATGCAATGAACAATTCTGGGTTTTGTATCGATAGCTTGAAACCAGTCTCGATACACAAAAAAAATATGCTGGTATTGATACGTATGGCCTAGTATTGGGTCATTTCCATTGAGATGGTATCAAATTAAGCATATTTTTGACCTAATGGTTCTTCAAAAAGCATTTGAAAATGCAACTTGAACCAAAATTTTCACATCAAAATCATTTAGCATGAACAATTCAAAATTTAACCAAGAAATCAAGAAAATCTCCAAGAATCAAAAGTCATGCAAGTGCACAGCATCAAACACGTAGGTATGCGAAGCTAGCTTTTCAAACTAAGCATGATGCAAACATATTGAGGCAAAGTATAAGAATTTTATCAACTTATGAATATAGAGTGCACTCATTAAGCCAATTTCTCTTCTAATTGTGCAAAATCTATCCTTGTCAAGTGGTTTAGTGAAAATATTAGCTAGTTGATGCAAGGTATCAACGAATTCATGCATTATATCACATTTTGGCACATGATCTCTATTGAAGTGATGTCTAATCTCCATATGCTTAGTTTTAGAGTGTTGAATTGGATTTTTGGTGAGACAAATGGCACTAGTATCGTCACATTTAATTCGAATATGATCCATGGTAATGCCAAAATCCTCCATTTATTATTTTATCCATAAAATTTAGGCACAACAACTTTCTGCGGATATGTACTTTGCTTCAGTTGTGGAGAAAGTAACACTATTTTGTTTCTTAGAGAACCATGATATGAGCATATTTCTAAGAAATTGATAAGTACCGGAAGTGCTTTTCCTATCAATTTTACTTCCACCAAAATTTGCACCGAATAAGCATGTAAGGTAAGAGATGATTTTTTTGGATACTATAAGCCTAGATTGAGAGTGCCTCTAATATATCTAATAATTCTTTTCATGGTAATTAGATGTGACTCCCTTGGTGATGATTAATATCTAGCACATAGGCATACACTAAATATTATGTCGGGTCTACTTGCGGTAAGATAAAGCAATGAACCTATCATAAACTTATAAAGTTTAGAGTCAACAATTTTACCTCCTTTATCCTTCTCAAGTTTTGTGGAAATACTCATAGGTGTGGAAGAAGGCATTGCTTTATCCATTTTGAACCTCTTGAGTAATTCCTTAGTATACTTTCTTTGATTGATGAAGATGCCATCTTTTGTTTGTTTAACTTATAGTCCCAAGAAGAACGTTAATTTTCCTATCATGCTCATCTCAAACTCACGTTGCATTAACTTAGAAAATTCTTGACTAAGAGATTCATTGGCAGCACTAAAGATAATATCATCAACACAAACTTGAATCACTAAAATGTCCTTATTTTTTAGTTTTATAAAAAAAATTTTGTCAACATTACCTCTATTAAAACCTTTTTCAATTAAAAATTTTGAAAGCCTCTCATACCATGCCCTAGGTGCTTGGATTAGTCTATACAAAGCTTTTAAAAGTTTAAAGACATGACCAGGATAATGAGGATTTTCAGAACTAAGAGGTTGCTCTTCCTTATTAATAAAACCATTTAAAAAGGCACTTTTCACATCCATTTGATACAACTTGAAATTGTTAAAACATGCAAAGGCTAGAAGTATTCTAATGGCCTCTAGTCTAGCTACAGTGGCATAAGTCTCATCAAAATCAATTCCTTCTTCTTAACTATATCCTTTAGCTATGAATGTAGCCTTATTTCTAACTATGGTTCCATGTTCATCAAGTTTGTTCCTAAAGACCCATTTAATACCTACGATTGGATAATTGCTAGGTCTTTCCCCTTAATTCCAAACTTTACTCCTTTCAAATTGGTTTAACTTCTCTTGCATGGCCATGATCCAACTATCATCTTTTAGAGCCTTATCTAAATTCTTAGGTTTAATTTGTGAAAGAAAAGCTGCATAATTGCATGCATTTCTAAAAGATGATCTAGTTCTTACCCCTTGCTTAGGATCACCAATTATCTTACCTTTTTTAACATAAGTCAACTTTCTAGGATGATTTTTTCCCTTTCTACTTGAGTTGGCTCATTTAGTTCTTCTTTTTTTGGAGCTTCTTGATTTTATATTGTTTGTCCTTGCTCTTTGTGTGACGCTTGTTCTTGGTAAATCTCTACATTATCATTATCAATAGATACCTTTCTCAAGGTTGAGTTAGCTTCATCAAATATAACATGTATTGACTTTTCAACAACCAAGGTTCTCTTATTAAACACTCAATAAGCTTTGGAATTTGTTGAATAACCAAGAAAAATCCCTTGATCACTTTTTGCATCAAATTTACCAAGATTATCCTTTCCATTATTTAGTGCAAAACATTTGCATCCAAAAGGATAAAAAAAAGTAATGTTCAATTTTATTCCTTTAAAAAGTTCATATGGAGTTTTTTTTAGGATTGGCCAAACCATAGCTCTATTTATAATGTAGCAAGAAGTGTTAATGGCTTCTGCCCAAAAATATCTTGGTAAATTATTTTCACAAAGCATGGTTCTAGCCATTTCTTCCAAGGTTCTATTTTTCCTTTTAAAAACTCCATTTTGTTGAGGAGTTCTAGGTGCCAAAAAATTATGGCTAATGCCACTTTCATTACAAAATTTATCAAAACCAAGATTTTTAAATTCTTTTCCATGATTACTTCTTACACTTGAAATAGAATAACCTTTTTCATTTTAGATAATTTTTACAAAAAGTAATGAATTTTTATAAGGCTTCATCTTTAGAGCTTAAGAAGAGAACCCAAGTAAACCTAGAGTAATCATCTACAATAACAAACCCATATTGTTTACCTTCTAAGCTTAATTTCCTAGTAGGACCAAAGAGATTAATATGAATAAGTTGTAATACTTTAGTAGTTGAAACAATATTAATTGGTTTGAATGAAGCTCTTTTATGTTTGCATCACATATTCTATCATTATCAAATTTAATTTTTGGCAATCCAATAACAAGGTCTTTTCTAGATAGTTTGGAAATTTCATTCATACTAGCATGTCCTAATCTTCTATGCCACAACCAAGACAAGTCATCATTATTAGCAACAAAACAAACATTTTGAGAAGACAAGTCATCTAGATGCACAACATAAACATATCTTTTTCTATGTCCTATAAAAATAATTTTATTTGACTTAATATCAACAACTTGACAATTCATTGATTCAAAAATAACTTCATGCCTTTATCACACAATTAACTAATACTAAGGAGATTATGTTTGAGACTTTTGACAAATAAAACATTTTCAAAGTTGGATGAAGAGTTGTTACCTATGGTTCTAATACCTTTAATTTATCTTTTTGAGTTATCACCAAAAGTAACACTTCCTCTATCCTTAGCCCTTAGTTTCATGAATTGATTTTTGTCACTGGTCATGTGTCTTAAGCATCCACTATCAAGTTACCAAGAATTCTCCCTTGTTGAATTTGCCTTGAAGCAATGCTCTTCCTCCTACAACCAAAAGTCATGTTTCTTTTAGGTACCCAAATTTTCTTGGGTCCCCGAGTATTAGTGTTCACAATTCTTGTGCCTTTTGGAATCCATTTTATTTTGGTGGCCTTATCTTGAGATGTGCTAACACACTTAAGGACCCATACCCTCATAATAAGCTTGCCTATATAAGTAATAGTCTTTAAAGAACATGTGTGAAATGTATAACCCATTTTATGGCAATGAGTACATATGCTAGATGCATCAAATGATTTGTTTTGCGTCACAAAGAAATTCTTGAAGTGAGTTCCTTTTTCAATTCTATTATAGCCCCAACCATCTTTATCAAAGAATGCTCTTTATGTTTCTAGCATATTATTCAATTTTTGTTGTGCCATATAAAACCTTGCAAATGAGTTATGCAAGTTTGTGTTTTTCTTGGTTAGATCATCAATATTGACTTGTAACTCAACTACTTTCTTCTTAAGATCATAATTTGTCATGCTTAATGTTTATTTTTTTCCTTAAGTTTAGAAATCATTTTCTTATATTTTAAATTCATAGTTTTAAATTCTAATGCTAATTCATCAAATTCATCTTGTAATTCATCAAATGAGTAAGGATTAGCATTAGAAGATACCTTGGGCTCATCATGATCCATGAGACATAGGTTGGCCACCTTCTCATCATCATTATCGGAAGTGTCACTATCACTCCATGTGGCCACCATAGCTTTCTTCTTTTGCTTCTTTGGGTTTGGCTTCTTCCACATTGGATATTTAAATTTAATATGTCTTGGTTTCTTGCACTCATAGCAAATGATTTGTTTTTTCTCTTTCTTGCTTGATTCTCCCTTCATCATTTATTTTCTAGGAGGTTTTCTTGCTTTGTTCATTCTCATAAATTTGTTGAATTTTTTTGCAAACATGACCATTTCTTTATCTTTCTCAACCTCTTCCTCATCATCATCATTGCTAAGAGTGGTTATTTTAAAGGCAACACTTTCCTTCTTTGGTGGCTTTTATCCGTGCTTAATCTTTATCTCATAGGTTAGAAGAGAACCTATGAGTTCACCCAAGGAAAGTGTGTTAGGGTCTCTTTGTATTCTTTAATTGCTGCTACTTTTTGCTTCCCAAAGACTTGAAAAGACTATTGAGTAGTTTTTTCACCATCTTTTTATTTGGATAGGTCTTTCTAAGTGCCTTCAACCCATTGATAATATCTGGGAACCTATCTAACATTTCTTTGATAGTTTCATTCTCCTTTATCTTGAACAATTCATAGTTAAGTGTAAGCATGCTTATTTTGGATTCCTTGACTTGATTTGTTCCTTCATGTGTGGTTGCTAACTTGTCCCACACTTGCTTGGCATTGTCACATAGTGAGACTCTATTGTCCTTACTTAGACTAAGAGCGTAAAATAGTGTGTGCATGGCCTTGGCATTTAATTATGCCAATTTGGTGTCTTGTTCATCCTATTCTTCTTCTTCATTTGGCACAACATAATTTCCATCTCTCTTCTTAGGGATAAGCGATCCATTGATCCATACTTCATAGTCATTTGCTTGGATAAAGAGCCTCATCCTTGTCTTCTAATAGGGTAGTTCTCACCATTAAAAAGTGGAGGTCTCATGATGGAATGGCCTTCAAGTCCATAGCATTTGTATTTGTCTCAAATGCCATGAAACAAACTTTATCTTGGCTTTTTAACTCTTATGAGTTTCTTGAGGTTTTAAGCATCATGTTTGCATTCTTTATTTTTTAGCTATCAAGGATCTTTTCTCAAGGTTGTGAAACCTCAATAGAGACCAAAGCTCTGATGCCAATTGTTAGCTCAAAGAAAAGATTGAAGCAAGAGGGGGTGAATTGGTTATCAAAAAATTTGATAAATTTAAAGTAAATTAAAAAAAATTAAGGGTAAGAAAAATAAATAATCAACGTATAGGGGTTCAGTCCTTGAACTCAGCACCTACATCCTCTCTTCTTAGTACTTTCTTACGAAGGTGATTCCTACAATTCACTAATCAAATTGTTTACCTTTAAGGCTAACGTATAACCTTACACCTCTATATTTTAAGGCTTAGATAGAACTTTTCAATCCCTTTGAGAATTCTACCCCAAATTCTCAAATATTTACACTCACTTTCCCATAACCCCTTTTGTGATATGAATAAGGTATTTTGCAAACAAATTGAACCTCTAGGAGGTGGATGTTTGCTAGAATCTAAGTACAAGGTGAATGAGATACAAATGGACTTGGAAGAGTATAAATTTGATACAAGTAAAAATAAAGAATTTGAAGACTTTTGTTGTTTAATGCTTGATTGATCTTTGTATCTCTTGCTTCTTCAGCTATTGGGAACCTCTATTTATAGCTTGAAAATGATTTATAGATGTTGGGCATTTAATGTGGTGATTGAAGAGCCGTTGTAGTCTTCATAAATGCTTGTTTTCATTCAGACCCATGCTATAGTATAAATACAATACCAATGGTATCGATACAAGAATAAAAAAAATGGCTATTATAGCTTGTTGTATCGATACAGGGAGTTGAGTATCTATACAGACAGACCCGTATGGATACATTCGAGGGTTTTAGCCAAAACTTGGTTGCTGCCAAGCATTGTATCGATACATATAGGGTGAGTATCGATACTTACTGTACTGTATTGATACATGCTTAAAAATATCGATACAAATGAGAGTTTTAAGCATAGTATCAGTACATTTAAGCATTCTATCGATACATACCTTCAAAATAATTTGTAAAATGATTTTTTTGACTCGATATTAACTCAAACATATCTTAAAAATATTCTAAGTATAAATATACATTTTGGAACATATATTATTGAGAAAATACAAACTTAGTACTCTTCAAAATGTTTTTCAATTTTAACACAGATACCAAATTGAGTATAAATTAATTTAGCTTAAGTTGTTTATTATATCAAAACCGAATTCAAAGTTAACAATTTATCATTTACATTTGCATCGCTTCACATGCATTTGCCTTTATACTTGCATTTACCGTGTGTCACATGCATCTACACCATAGATGCCACTAGCTTTTATATCCTTTTAGATGTATTTATCTTTTTATTAATGTTTGCATTAGCATTGTTTTACAAGCATTTACACCAGTCTTGATAGTGGCATTCTTTAGGCAATGTCTTCATTTTTGGATCGTTGCATTGTCATACTTACTAAAATAATTACTATTGCATCAACCATTGATCAATCAAAAGTCTTTTCAATGTCTTAGATAGGGATATTTGAAGTATTCAAAGGTTTTAATTTCAAAAAAGTCTTCGATGGTGATATTCGAAACATTTAAAAGAGTTTTCAGAGCTTCAATGGTGATATTTGAAGCATTTAAAAAAGTTTTCAAGGCTTCGATTATGGTGATATTCAAAGCATTTAAAAGATTCGATGGTGATATTCAACATATTCAAAAGAGTTTTTAAAGTCTTTGATGATGAAATTCAAAGCATTTAAAAGAGTTTTAAAAGCTTCGATGGTGATTTTCAAAGCATTCAAAAAAAAAAAAAAACAAGGCTCGATGGTGGAATTTGAAGCATTTCAAAAGTTTTTGTTTCAAAACAAGTTTTTGATGGTGATTTCAAAGCACTTAAAAGAGTTTTCAAATTTGCGTTGGTAATATTCAAAGCATTCAAAAAAAGTCTTTAATGGTGAAATTTGAAGTATTCAAAAGTTTTTGTTTTAAAATAAGTTTTTGATGGTGAATGGTGAAATTCAAAGCATTCAAAAGTTTTTTTTCAAGACTTCCATGGATTTCAAAAGTTTTTGGTTTCAAAAAAGTCTTTAGTGATGAAATCCAAAGCATTTTAAAATGTTTTTAAAATTTTTGAAATTATATCCAAGGCTTATGGTGATAGTAACCAAAAATATTTTCAAAGACTCTTATGTCATATCCAAATTTATTAGTGGCAGTTATTAACCATTTGTCCTTTTTGTAAGTCAAAACACATCTTTAGAGAGGAAAAGGCAAATCCCTTTAATAGATTCCCTAGAAGGAAAAATAAAAGTACATGCCCCCAAGATTCTAATCCAACAAAATTTGATGAGTTGGTGGACACTAATTATGGAGGAGTGGTCTAAGGTTCATCGACCTTATGGTAGTATGCCAATTAAGGGTAGTTTCTATCGTAACTTTAAAAATTTGTATCTTTTTTCTAGAAATTATGAATTTTGAAATAAATTTTGATTTATAAATAGTATGCATTCTGTCATGGACCATGAATTTTGTTAAAAATGATATCCAGTATCTAGGATAATGACAACAAAATTTTCTTTGATAGATGATTACCGTTAGGTTAAACTCTCTCAAAAAGGCCTGTAGACACCCCATTTTGCCTGAGCTATCATCTAAGGCATCAAAGGTCATTACTCTGGGCATCCTTGGCATCATACGGATGAGTCGGGCCAATTTCCCATTATTTTTTACCAAAGTGGGGTATTCAAAGAGCCTAGGGTACGTGCAAGTTATATTGGTGCATAGGTATTGATACTAAGATTTCACATCACTTAAAATTCCAATTTTCACATGTAGTATTGATACAATAGTGTTTGGTATTGATGCCTAAGGTGTGGTATCGATACTTGGCATGTTTGTATTGATGAAGGCCTTGGCAAAGGCTAAAATTATGATTTTTGGCCAAACGTATCGATACACAAGTAAGAGTATCAGTATAGGCTTTCGTAGTATCGATACAAGTCTCTAAATCTCGAGAATAGGAACATTTTTTTTGTTCTTGGTATTGATACAAATTTCATTGTATTGATATTGGGGGGAAAAATTTGCCTTATGTATTGATACAAACTCCTTTGTATCAATACACCAAGGCATTTTTACCAGTGTAAACCGTTTTTTAGCCTTTGCACCATTGATCTAAAAATCTGACTTAAACTTGTTTTTTGCACTAAAAGTCATCAAAATTCATACTAGGCCTCAACTTTGGACTTTTGATTGGATTTAAACAACTATTTAGGCCAAAATACCCATGATAAGGGATATTTTATGACATTATGCAAGCTGCTAAAGGAGAAGACTGATTTTTCATAATGCTCAACTGCATAAGTGGGCTTGATCTACTATTTTTGCTGAGCAAACTAATGACTTTTCATGGTAGCTGAGCATAGTGCCTTGTCCCTACATAACGTACATGCACCAAAACCCCATAATACCTTTTTTTTTGCATTTTTTGTCTTTATATTCCCATGGCTATATATACGAACTTTGGCTCGACTGAGGTACATAACACAGATCACAAAAAACCCTACACATACATACACATTCTCAGCAAAAAACATTCACTTTCATACATTCTCTTAATATATTCCTTAGCCATAAAAAAATTTAAAAACCCTTCTCCATTCCTATAGCTCCTAAAAACCACAACTGAAAACCCTCCCAAAACACTTCATTCCACCATAACTAAAAGGCTCTTTTTTTCATCACTTTTTTGCTAATCAATATCTAAAGAATGAAGAAAGTGAGTCCAAAGTTGCTACTCAAAGGAAAAGGCTAAAGCTTAAAGCTTTTATTATATGTTCTCCCCTTGCTCCATCTATTTCGTTATTTTTTAGCATTTATATCAACCTAGTGACCTCTTTTATGCATTATTGCAGCCTTGATTGTGGTAGTTTTAGGATTTTGATGACCTTCTTAATGCCTTGATGTGCTTGGAGGGTAAAACATGCCATGTTTTATTTTTACCATCACAACAGTCTTTTTTCATGCATTTCTTGTCATGTTTCATCCACCTTAACATGTTCAACTCATACTAGAATATTCACCCTAATATGTTTTTAGCATATTTATGAATTTTCTTGTTTAGAGGTAGGTTTCATGGAACAAAAATGTTATCTTGAAAATTCCAGCATGTTTCTCCTTTCTAAAACATGTTTATACCATTATCTATGGCTTGATAACAGATGTCATTTATGAAGCTAATATTCTTACGCATATTATTTATCATCACCTAACATTTTGGCCACTTTTTCCATTTTCAAAATATATTTTTTTTGTTTGAATGTGCTGTCCATGTTCGCCTTTATGTAAGTTGCATCTCATTCATAACATTTTGTCAAAATGCTTACTTGTTTGTTACAAAAATCTGATTAAAAAAAAGTTAAGCCTATGCTACCTTCAATAGATGGAGATTAGCATGGATTTAATGTCTTTACTAAGTTGGACCTCCAATATTGGTGATAAATTAAGCTTTCCAGGTTTGGATTCATGGTTAGATAAACTCTAAAATGTTGTTTTTCAATAGAAAAATGACTTTTATTCATTAAAAAAATATTTAGCCTTGATTTTAAGTTTAATACCCTAATTCACGGCATGGTCAATGGGTTATTTTATCGTCTCAAACTACTCCATGATTATGGAATGAATTCATGATCCACATGTCACCTATTCCTTTATGTCATGTACATTTGAACATCCTTGGCTCAAGTTTAGTCCTAAAAAACTCGAAAATGTCTAAACACACCTTTGTTTTTGCTCTAGCAGTAATGTGCCACCATTGAAAATTATTTTCGAGACTAAACACATTTTTTTAGAATTTTTTGATATTTTTCTTAAAGGACATTGGATACCTTTCTTACGGTGTCTTGTTTGCACCCAACTGTTCTGGATGAGGGAGTTATGATTTTTGAACCCTTGCTATCTAAAACTCCTAGAACCAGCGACTGTATTTTGTTTGGGCTATTTTAGCTCACCAGATGATTTTTAAAATTTTTTTAAATATTTCTTCTAGAAAGTTCATAAGATCCCTTTTTGGAAAGGTATTGTTTGCAACTTAACGATGCTAAATGAGTTTGGGATGATTTTCCAAAATACATTATGCCTTTTCCCCCACACAATAGCCAGTGTCATTTTGAAAAATAATTTTGCCTATATAGAGATTTTCTAGGATTTTTGGAATATTTTTATATTAATCCTATTAAGTTACCTTTCTAATGGTATCTAATTGACTCCCTAAAGCCTTCTGATAAACCCATAACAAATCTAGTAAGGAAGGTAGTGATGCTGACCCTTGTTTTTGGAATTAAAATTAACTCAATTTCTCAAATCACCTTATTTGAGACATTTTGAACATCTTGAAATGCACTTAATTGACTTTTTATAGAGTCCAAAACTACAATGCAAACCCTTTAGGCTCGCATCAAGGCTCAAATAAAAAGATAATTTTATTCAAATTTTTAATTTTAATTTTAAATACTTTTTTACCTAAGATATTCTTTTCTTCATAAATATCAAAATTTTTATTAATGAGGCCACTCCAACCCCACTGTTCAAGCAGATACTCTAACCCTGCTTTTCATTTGAAACTTGAATTTTCTCTCTCTCAAATTTTTTCTGGATTCCTAATCAAACCTTTCTTAAACATAAAATTTTCACCTTTGGGAATACTCTAACCTCGAGGGGATACTCTAACCTACTTTTCATTTAAAATCTAAATTTTCCCTTTCCCAAAACTTCCCAAAAATGTCTTTCAATCAAAACCTTTTTTTTGAACACATCTAAATCATCACCATTAGGGATACTTCAACTCTGCCTTTTTAGGGAATACTTTACCCTGCTTTTAATATTTCACTCAAAATTCAAATCCTTTTTCCTCGGCACTCAGGTTTACTAATCAAAACCTCCTTGTCATTCTAGTTATTCCTTAATGAATAAAGATCATTACAAGATACATTTGGATCATTCCTTTTTTCTTTTGCATGTTTATTTTATGCAATGTTATTATATTCTTTTTTATCTTACTAACACATTTCTCTTTATAATGACCATTGTGCATTAATATTTTTAATTTTTTTTAAATTACAAAGCAATGATCTATTTAGGTATCTCTCTAGTGCCTGACACCAAATATCCAAATTTTAAAAATTTAAGTCAAAAATTATTTTCATAAAAAATCCCTATATTCCCCATACCTCCGAGGTGCGTAGGTGATCTAAATTTTCTTTCAAAACTCGAATCTATAATTTTCAAAAAAATTCTTGCATTAAAGGGGATTATTTTGAAATAATGATAAAATGGAGCCAATTAAACTAAAACAAAAGCGAGACATGGTTAGCAAGTATCGATTTAAGGTGTTGTAGAGGTGCTAATCCTTCATCATGCGTTACCAAATCCTAAACCTACTCAACGAATCTCTGGACCTTGTAAATCTAAAAATTAATGTTTCAAGTTTCGTAACTTGAAATATTATTTTCAATAGGCATCCAATCATACCCAGCCTGAAATAATCAGTGGTGACTCCAAATTTATGGCCACTTTGCGGTAGCCTTTTAAGACTAGTTGGATGAATGATTCACCTAACGTTCTTTCTTCCCTTCATATTACTATGCCTGATTTAGATCTCGATCAAGTGATAACCCAAATGCTATAACCAACATACTCGCACCAAATATTGTTAAGTCATGCACGCTCTCTTCGGATTACGGATAGAGGTGCATAGCGACAAGGTCCTTCACTTCCATTTATATAATTGCTTTCACAACCATAGACTTTTATACCCAAATGTTTTTGTTTTTGGATTGCTTAAAGGTCAGACAAATAGGTTATGCTCCTAA
>JBBYHM010381706.1:0-16003 GCA_038381775.1 Adansonia rubrostipa
AGGGACCACTTCTATCTCAGCTGAAAAAGGTTAGATTCCAGCTCATTTTCAGCTTCCAAAACACATTCCTACACCAAAAAAACCAAATCTCGTAGCTCTTCACTCACCACCCAAAAATAACCCTAAAACTCTTATTCCCAACCATTACACACTCCAAAAATCACCCTCATCCGTACCAGAACCAAAACCTCATTATTTCTCTCTTTTTCTTGCTTATTAATAACAAGGAAAGGAGGGAAATTCAAGCCATCTCTACTATTCCAATTATTTGGCTAAAAAGTGAAGTTTTGTTGGTATAACTTCTCACTTTATCATTTTCATTTTCTGTTTTTCAGCATCTTCATCATTTTAGTAAGCTCTCCATGTTTCCATCACCCTCTTAGGATTATCATGCATTATTATGGCTTTTGGTTGTGGTTGTTTGGGATTTGGATGCCATAATGCCCCTTTGATGTGCAAAATGCCCCATTCATCCTTATTATTTTGATATCTCTTGCTCATGCATTTTATGCCATATCCATGCATCATGTTATCCTTAATCCATGTATGAAACATTAGCCTAACATATTTCAAGCATATTTATGCATTAGCTTGCATCTTGTCATGAATCATTATCATTTTTAGCTTCCATAACATTTTCTTGTCAAAATGTATAACATTTCCTTTGCCTAGACCATTGGTAAAGTTAGCATCCCTATTCATGTTATGTGTCATCCCTTTGTATGTTTGTTGTCTTCCCCTTGTCAAAAATTGCATCTTTAATGGTTATCAAAAAATGATTTTCAAAACCTTCCCAAGCCGAGCATGATAATCTCAACCAATGAGGATTAGCTGGATTTAGCATTTTTCTTAAAGTTAGCAAAATATCTTGGGGAAAATTAAGTTTTTCAGATATGGAATCTTGGTTAAACAAACTCAAATCTTTTGATTTTGCAACGAAAATGACCTTACACTTGTTCTTGAAATGTTTGTTCTTTGTTTTTGAGTCAATACCTTGAGTGGTATGATCAACAGGCAGTTTCATTGTCCCAAATTACTCTGGGGCTGTGCAAATGGGTTCGTGATGCTCATGCCACTCTTTCCCTTCAGTCATAGACGTTCGAATGTCAATGACTTGAGTTTGGACCCGTAAACATAAAGAAAATAAGAAATACCCCATACTTTGCTTTATCCCCTATTTTTGGTTATGGTTAAAATTGAGTTGTTTTTCGAATTTCGTTTCGAGACATTTGAATATCTCCATATCACCTCGATCAGACTCGAGAACATATTTTAACCTTCTACAAGCTCTTATCAAGGCACAAACATATTTTACATCTTTACCATCCTCATTCATAATAAATCTTTTTGCCAAAAATCATCGAATGTTCACCTATTTTCTAAATCATAAAGTTTTGTCATCCACGGGGATACTCTAACCCTACTTTTCAAAATTGTCAAGATTAAAAGAAACTTCCTTTGTCAAAATTATTTGTCATCCATGGGGATACTTCAACCCCACCTTTCTGAAGGGATGCTCTAACCTTGTCTTTTAATTATAATTAATTTTTTTCTTTTCCCGAACCCCCATGAATATGTCAAATAAACCTTGTTTAATCAAGAAGCCCAGATGCATCTAAAAAATTATCGATTTGATTATTCCCAAATAATGGATGCCAATTGCGAGATAAATTCTAATAGTCCCTTCCTTTTCTTTATCATTGCATTGAATGATCTATGTTATGTTACTTCATTTATTGCCTTACTAAGATGATTTCTTTGTAATGATTATTTGCATTCATGTTTTTAAAACATTTCAAATAAAATTAAAGATAATGTTCCACGTGGGTATCACTCCAGTGCCCAAAGTGGAACATTTCATTTTCAAAGTAAAATCCAGAGGTAATTTTTATTGAAAATCTTTATATTCCCCATCTCTATGGGGCTTATATGAGATCGAATCTTTTTCATCAAAACCTAGATTTATATTTCTATAAGGTTCATGCATTAAAAGGGGTTATATCGAAATAATGACAAGTTAAGATCTAAAGAATCATAATCGAGATAAGACATAGCTAGTAAGGTACCGATTTTGGGCATCGCGAAGAGGGTCGTACCTTATCATGCGGAACCAACTCCTGAACCCAAATGACGAATCTTGGTATTATGTAGACCATGGGATCAATATTTTGAGTTTTGTAACTCAAAACATAGGTTTCAATAGGCATCTGATCATGCCTAGCCCTAAATGATCGGTGGCGACTCCAAGCATTAGCTATTTCATGATGGTCATTTGAAACCAATAAGATGAGCGATTCGTCTTATGGTCCCCTTCACTGTACCACAAATCAAGAATCCGTACATTCTCATCACATTGCGAAAGAAATGTCTCAATCAGAAAGATACTTCCAAGTTAGGAAAATACTTTAAATCGTGTGCACCCATAGATCTGCAAGGATCCACCCCGGGGTACGTTGCGACAGCTTGGTGACTCTACTAGGGAATGTATAGAGAGTTAGGCCAATAATTAGCTGTGTCTTGTTAGGTTCTCAATTTTTTTGATCTTCAGTCATTATTTAACTATGACCTTTTTTTTGTTTTGTCAACTAATCTTTTGTTTGACATGATTGTTAGGATTGCCTTATTTTTGAATAATCATTAGTTTAATAAAAATAGTAATTTGGAAGTAAATGAAAAGGTTTGATCATTTCCCCATCACACACCACGCACTTGCATGTGCATTAGTGTCCTGCCAAACTCCATGGCGTGGTTATAACCCAATCATTAAGAGGAAGTAAGCTATCCGCCTTTGTGAGTAGCCCTCTACATAGGCATGGCAATAACTTCCTGGATGTAAATTACCTATGTCTTTCGTGAGTAACCCTTCACATTCGCATAGGGAAATACATCCAATGGATCGAACCTATTTTGCCAAACTCGTAATGGGTCTAGGATTGGGGTCCCTCAACTGTCCTTATCGGACGGAGGAGCAATCCGGATACCTATTTAGGTCTCAACTTAAACTTCATATAGTGAGCCCTGCGAGCTAAACCATGTCAAACCATACTGGAATATTGCTAGAATACCCGGAGAATAAGGTCACTCGGGGAAACATTCCTAACCTTTACTCTTAATTACCATAATTATGTAGGTGACAATGAGTATACAATTGTCATCCGTATCTGCATTTTTATCATTTATCAAGGCATGGCTTCATGTCACCCAAACGATGGCTAACCTTTGTATAAATAAGTGACAGTGAACAAAAACCATTATTCATAATGTCTTATACTGTAAGCCATTATGCTATCTGAGTCATGGCTTAACATGCCTTCGCATTGTGGTTATGAACGAATATTGCTACTGGTCATTTTTTTCCATCAAAATAAAATATAGCATCACCTTATGAAAGGCAGATTGCAACTTCGTATGTTGAAATGCTACTCGTTTCTCGTCTCACCACCTTGGTTGAGACATGTTATGAAGTTTTTTGTTATGATGTTCTTAAATTCCTTATTTCCTTACATTTGTCTACTATATGTTCCACTAACTTATTTTCCCTTTGTTTATGTTTTGGTGCATGCATCATTTCATCATAACCATCATGACTATCATCATTTTGGGATAATTGTTCTGGTTTGGTGTTCAGCAAGGGGTATCATTTATGGAGCAAGAACTTATCTCAACTATCGACTCCTTTGAAAATGTCAGAACATGGTCAGAAGGTCGCCAACGTCAAGACAGGGACATCCTAAAGCCTAATTGTGTCTCAAAAATGCATAAAGAGGTGAAGATTGGTTTTCGTCAGAATGATTATTGGGAACTAAAGCACATTTGGGACAATTGGGATAGCAACATCAAAGAAACCTTCACTAAAAAGTATGGGGATATAGCTCTCTTACTTTGAGTTCAATTGGATGATGGCTTATTGCGAGCAGCGGCACAGTTTTGGAATCTGGCCTACCGATGCTTCACCTTCAACTAACAATATTTAGTCCCTACCATTGATGAGTACATAGCCCTGCTCAACATAGAAAGGGCCAAGTCAGATCAAATTTACTGCAAGGCGCTAACGTCTCCTCCGCTCAAGAAGAGTTTGAGGCAAATTCTTGGAGTCACATAAGCATAGGTTGACAATCATGTTAAAGCAAAAGGGAGTAGTGAATGCATCTCTTGGACCAGCTTAAAAGAGGCAATGGTAAATCTTTCTGATCAAAAGAAAGCTCAAGATGTCTATGCTTTGGCAATCTACGGGCTGGTTATATTCCCAAAGACTTTGGGTTATGTAGAGGCGGCAGTCACAGATTTCTTTGCTCATTTATGTTATAACATCAACCCTACTTCTGCGATTATCGTTGAAACCATCCGTGCCCTTAGCTATTGTAAAAGAACAGGTACAGGAAGGTTTATCGAGTGAGCCCCATTGCTCTAGATATGGCTCTTAGGTCATCTTTATGTTAGGAAAAAGAGAGTCAGGCAAAGTGTCTTCTTCAAGATCAGTCCTCTTTCCATGGTATTAGAAGAAGAATGTCATCAAGCTAAGACAGAAAAGCATTGGGTCAAGGAATTACGAAATGTCAAGGCGGAAGAAATCATGTGGAGAACCCTATGGGTGTTCTCTTAGTCAATTATGTACAGATGTGGAGACTACACTTGTGTACCACTCCTAGGATTATGGGGAAATACCAGTTATGCTCCTCTATTGGTATTGCATCAGTTTTAGTGCTAGTGATTCATCCCATTCTTTGAAGACTTGGGACATTGGGATTTTGAATACGGAGAGCCTAATTATAAAGCAAAAGTCCAGTTAGCTTTCCAAGCTTCAAAGAAGATCCATTGTCTAGAAAGATACTTAAGAGGAAGCCCTACCACGCCTAGATATGAAGAATGGAGACTCCGCCATATCAATGATCCATTGCCACCACCCAACTCTAGGATACTACAAATCCCAATAAAGGAACTGCCTTCTGAGATCAAGCTACTTAGGAGGGAGTTCGAGCAAGAAAAGGCATCCTTTGCTATAGAAATCTCTCGACTTAAGGAGGAAAAGGGCTAGCTAGAGATGAATATCTATCTTAGGAGCGATGAAATGGATCGAGTCATTAAAGAAAAAGGATCGCTTCAAAGATGACCTCAAGAGACTGACCAAGGATTATGTAACACTCTAAAAAGCTAACAAGTCCAGACGTATTGGCAAGACATTAGTCGAATAGGAAGCAGAAGTTGCCACTCTCAATCACGAACTGAATCAGCAAAATGAGGAAGTTAGAATGCAAAAAAAAAGGTCACGAGGGCACGTGCTCTTGCTTTCCCCTACCAACAAAGGAATCAAAGACTCGAGGCGTAAATGCGAGATACAAGAGCCAGCCGAGTTGAAAATGAAGCCCTCATTCCTAGAATCCAAGAGTTAGAATAGTTTCTTCAAGATCATCAAGGTTATATCAATGAACTAACAGGCATCCAGGCAACACAAACTAGATTGGTGAGCAATAATTAACCAAGCATGTCTGAACTACCAAGAACAATATCAGCACCTCACTAAGAAAGTTCAGATGGCTCAACGAGAGGTGGATGACATGATTGAAGTAGCTCAGTCTATAAGGCAAGACATTGTACCTATGGGGATCATGAGCAATGACTTTTGGGTTTTCTTGATCGTGTGATTACATAATGTAATAATGTTAGATACTTTCAGATGTAATCATGCCGTAAAAGAGGAAACCCTTTTGTGACTCTATGAATGATGTTATTGATGAAGCTGTTACAAGAATCAATTGTCTCCAATGCATATGCACATTTAATTTTACCATTTTTCATTGCACTTGCATCAATCATTCATTATCTTAACTCATCATTGCATCATAAATGCTCATTAATAAATACATTTTTTTACAAAAAAGTCTAATATGAAAATTGGGCCATAAAAGTGCAAGGGATTCTGAGATCAATCAGGAACACGGAACCTTACATCACGCACTGCTACAACATACGATGCCATAAGCAAATCATGGAAAGTGATCATGAAGCTTGTATTGAGCAACTTGAGCTAATGGTTAAGGAATCACAAGACCAGATGCTTCGTCAGCAATATGAAATGCAAAATCAAATCACAAAACTTATGGAACTAATGACTGCCTCTATGAAAGAGAAAGGGCAAGCCAGCACTACTGAAACAAGGAATGATCCTCCCAATGTTGAAAGTCCCCCTGCTAATAATCCAGAACCTACCCAAAGGGAAACTAGACAAGAACAATGGCCTGCTCTTTCACCTACCACTCAGGCTCCGCCAGTCATCTACCTGAATCCCATTGCGAGAGGTCAATTCATTCCTGGTACTCAAGGGGTGAATGTGGGAGTCTCATCAGTAGATCTGATAACCCTTGACCATGAGGAACCAGAGAAAATAGAAGGTCAAAAGTATACCATGATTGTGGCAGAAGTGAACAAATTCTAGCTACTGGAAAAATGCCTCCAAGCTATCGAGGGGAGTGACAAGTTCGGAGCTCTTGACGCGCAATCACTGTCTTTGGTGTCAACCTTGTCATTCCCCCAAAATTCAAAGTCCCAAAGTTTGAGAAGTTTAATGGAACCACAGACCCTTCTGTCCATTTTCGAATGTACCTAGAAAGATGGCCGGATACGAGAAAGATGAAAAGCTTCTCATCCACTGCTTCTAACATAGCCTCATTAGGGCAGCAACTCGGTGGTATATCGAGCTAGACAATGTGAAAATCTAATCATGGGCCAACTTAGCTAAGGCCTTTCTAAGTCAATACCAGTACGTGTCAGATTGGGCACTAGATCGACTTTCCTTGATGAATTTTGAGAAGAGATCCACTAAAAGCTTCAGGCAGTACGCCCAAAGGTGGAGAGAGGAAGCAGCCCTGGTCCAACCTCCCCTTATAGTAAAAGAGATGATAGTTACTTTCATCCACACCTTACGCACTCCTTATTATAAGAAGCTCGTAGGAAATGCCACTAAAAAATTCGTAGACCTAGTCCTTTCTGGAGAAATGATTGACACAACCATTAAGAGTGGTAGAATGTCAGCTAGGGAAATGTCTGGATCAAGCAAAAAACCTATTGCCAGTAAAAAAAGGAAGAAGAGGCCAATGCCATAAGTTATGCTAGCTCATCTTAGCCAAAATGAAATCAAATACCTGACCCTCATTACCCAAGCGTGTTGTATTCTTGCCCTATCACCATCCCCCCTCAGCCAATTAATGCCATAACCTATAACCCATCATTTGCAATCCCATCCAACCCATCACAAAGCTAACCTCCGCAAGTTCACCAAAGCACCAATCGATCAACCAATAATACACTTGGCCATTGAGGGGCAAATCAATAAAGACAACATTTTGATCCCATCCCTATGACCTATAAGGAGCTTTACCAGACCTTGCTCCAAAATCATTTAGTGGCCCCAATCTATATCCTAAAAAAGAAGCCACCATACCCATAATGATACAACCCTAATGCCCATTGTGAATACCATGTTGGGGAAGCAAGGCATGACATTGAGAACTGTATATCTTTTAAACAAAATCTACAAAATCTAATTGACTCAAACGTCTTGCAGTTTAGGATGAACCAGGGACCAAATGTTGTCACCAATCCTTTACCAAACCACACTGAGCCAGCTACAAACATGATCGACATTGAGAACAAACATGAAGTTAGGGCAAGCATAGAGGATGTAAGGATGCCAATGATCTTGGTCTAGCAAGCATTGATTTAGGTCAGTTGCTCAACAAAATAGAAAAATTGGAAAACAATCCCGTCAACTTATGTGACTCCTACATGTTTATAGGTCATACCCTACAAACATGCAGGGAGTTTAGGTCCATGGTTCAAAGAATGATGAATGAAGGCCAGATAGAATTCTATCATGAGATCACACCCGCTGCTGAGTCCATCAACATGATAAGAGATGAAACCATGAAGCCACCTTATGCGAGAAATTGACCCCTCATTCTCTATGGCAAGCCAAGTTCTGATGTCAGTTCTCCGACACCTACACCAAAGTTAGTGGTAGAAGTACCTAAACCATTCCCGTATAAGAGCAACAAGGCTGTCTCATGGAAATACAAGAATCAAGTAGAGATGATCAGAGAACTAACTCCCTCAACTGCTATAATGGAGCTGTCAGAAGTTAGTCACCTAACCTGTAGCAGTAGGTGTTATGCTCCCCTAGCTCAAGAAAAATAGAAGGTTGATGCATCTCCAAGCACCAGTACCGCTCAAACCTAAGCAAAAAATTTTGAGCCTAAAAAAGTCAAAGAAGTAATGAATGAAAGAGAAGCCATAAAGTTTCTCAAGTTCATCAAGCACAGTGAATACTGCATTATGGATCAATTAAGCAAACAACCTGCCAAGATTTCTGTACTATCTTTGTTTCTTAATTCAGAGGTTCATCGAAATGCATTATTGAAAGTGCTAAATGAAGCATATGTGCCCTCGGATGTCTCTATAGATAAGTTGGATCGACTAGTGAACAACATCATGGCCGATAATTACATCTTCTTCACTAATGATGAGATCCCACACGAAGGCAGGGGCAGTTATAAAGCTCTGCATATCACAACCCATTGCAAGGGATGCATTTTGCCCAAAGTACTTATAGACAATGGGTCGGCTGTTAATGTCATGCCTATGACTACATTAAATAAACTCCCTGTCGATCAGTCTAACATCAAAAGTAGCCACACCATAGTTTAAGCTTTTGATGGAACATGTCGTGGAGTAACTAAAAATATCATAATCCAGTTTCAGATAGGCCCATGTACATATGAAGTTAACTTTCAAGTTATGGACATTAATCTTTCTTACAACTGCCTATTAGGAAGGCCATGGAAACACTCTGCCGGAGCCGTTCCATCCTCTCTCCGTCAGAAGCTCAAATTTGTGATAGATGACAAAGTAGTCACCATTGGAGCTGAAAAAGAAATGATTGCCACTGCTTTCACCAAGGATATCTATATAAAGCCTAATGAAGATGCACCAGATTCATTATTCCAATCCTTCGAGTTCATAAATATGATATTTGTGGGAGAAGAATGGCCAATAGTTGAACCCCAACTGTCAAAGAGTACCCATTCAAGTTTAAAAATAACTGTTGGCAAAGGTTCTTATGCTGGAAAGGGCTTAGCAAGAATCTAAAATGGATGGCCCGAGCCTTACAGGTCACCACTTAAGCGAACAAAAGAGGCTTAGGATTTAGGGCCAATATGAACTCGAGAAAGCAGCAAAAAAAAGGATCTGCAATCGGGAAATGACACGATCATTAGGTCAAGAGAGAGAGTCAAAGTCAATAATGTTTTTGTCTCTCCATGAGATATTTTGTTTAGGAGGTCAAATTGATCCAAGCCAATTGGAAGAGCAAAAGGCTAAAGATGTCTTGGTCATCATAAGCACTTAATAACCTCTATCTCCAAGATACCAAGCCATAAAAGTTATGTCCTTCCACTAAGAACTGATTTTGATAATAGGGTTATGATGGGAGCCCTTGCACTTTTCCTGTCCCTTTCATGTAACATCAAGAAATGAACCTATCTGCCCTCGCCCAAAGGCAGATAGGTGTCCTATGTAAGGGGCATTTTTTTATCAAACATTATTAATGAAATGACTTTTGCATATATTATTCCATACTATGTGTCACTTTTCAACCTTCTTGTCTTCATTACTCTTTTGCCTTCATTTTTATCCAAATCCCTTAGTTGTGTGTGCCTTTTGTAATGTTTATTCCTTCGCCCTTTCAGGTGTCCTGGCGATAGTGACATGGATGTGTCTAATGGGTCTTTAAAGATCAATTTTGAATAATCAATTTGCACTAGTGAAGTCGATCCTGAAGAAGATTTTGAAGAAAGCTCTATAACATCGGACCTCTTACGATTAGTTGAGCAAGAAAAGAAGCAAATCATACCCCATAAAGACTTAATGGAAGTAATAAATTTGGGCACTCAGGAGGATCGAAAAGAGGTTAAAATCAAAACTTTAATAAAGTCGACAACTCGGACCAAGCTGATAGACCTACTCCAGGAATATCGGGATGTATTTGCTTGGTCATATCAAGATATGCCAGAACTAGACACTGATATAGTGGTCCACAAGCTTCCCATCAAGCCTGGATGCAAACCAATTAGGCAAAAGTTAAGGAGGATGAAGCCATAAATGCTTCTCAAAATTAAAGAGGAAGTTAAGAAGCAGTTTGATGCAGGGTTTATTGGAGTATCCAAATATCCAGAATAGGTTGCCAATATAGTTCCAGTCCTAAAGAAAGATGGCAAAGTATGAATATCTATTGATTATTGGGATTTGAATTGAGCTAGTCCCAAGGATAACTTCTCACTACCCCATATTGACACTTTGATAGACAATACGGCCAATAATTCTTTGTTCTCCTTCATGGATGGATTCTTAGGCTACAACCAGATTAAGATGGCACTCGAAGACATGGAAAAAACAACTTTTGTCACCATGTGGGGGACATTTTGCTATAATGTCATGCCCTTCGGACTCAAAAATGCTGGGGCAACCTATCAACGTGGCATGGTAGTCCTATTCCACGACATAATGCACAAAGAAATTGAGGTCTACGTCATTACCAAGTTAATGAAAGAGGATAAACATGTCACAGACCTTCAGAAACCTTTTGAACGGCTATAAAAATTTCAACTCAAATTGAAATCGTACCAAATGTACCTTTGGAGTCACTTCGGGCAAGCTTCTAGGTTTTATAGTCAGCAAAAAAGGGATTGAAGTTGACCCAAATAAAGTTAAAGCCATTCAAGATCTGCCACCACCCAAACCCAAAAGGAAGTGGAAGCTTTTTGGGGAGACTAAACTACATTGCTAGATTCATATCCCAGCTTACTGATAAATATGACCCTATTTTTTGCCTCTTTCATAAACAAAATCCAGGAGAGTGGAATGAAGCATGTCAAGAAGCCTTTGATAAAGTCAAGCATTATCTGTCAAGCTTGCCAGTATTGGTACCACCGATGCCCAGTCAACCCTTAATCCTTTCCTTGGCAGTCTTTGACAAGTTTATGGGTTATGTATTAGGGCAGCATGATGAGTCAAGAAAGAAGGAACAAGTAATCTACTACTTAAGCAAAAAGTTTATGGAATTTGAGCACAATTACTCCACAGTTGAGAAGTTATGCCGTACTTTAGTGTGGACAGCCAAGAGACTCAGGCAGTACATGCTGTATCAGACCACATCGTTGATTGCAAGACTTAATCCTATCAAGTATGTATGCAAAGCCTCTACACTGTTAGGAAGGCTAGCTAGATGGCAAGTCCTGCTTTCTAAATATGACATTGCCTATGTCAGTCAAAAGGCCATCCAGGGCAGTGCGATAGCTGACTTTTTGGCAAGTCGAGTGGCAGATGACTATGAACCCTTAAATTTTGACTTCCCAGATGAAGATTTAATGTGCATTTCTAAGAATGAAGATGGCTTCAACCAAGACAATCCTGGAAGATGTATTTTGATGGAGCATCAAATGCTCTAGGACATGGAATTGGGGTAGTATTGATGTCACCCGATAGAAGTCATTATCCGTTCACAGTAAGACTAAATTTTAACTGCACGAATAATATCGCAAAATATGAAGCTTGTGTCATGGGGCTTCAAGCAGCCATTAAGAGGGATGTCAAGATATTATAGGTGTTCGGTGATTCAGCCCTAGTCATCTACCAGTTAAAAGAAGAGTGGCAAACTCGCGATGCCAAGTTAATGCAGTATGGGAAGCTGATAGCAGAGCTTAAGAAAGAATTTGATGATATTAGTTTTCGACACTTACTTTAATAAAAGAACCAAATAGCTGATGCTTTGGCTACCTTATCATCCATGTTTAAAGTCAACCAAGAGTCAGACATTGCTCCCATCCAAATGAGCATCTACACAACTCCGATTCATTGTCATAGTGTCAAAAAAGAGAAGGATAGCCTACCATGGTACTATGATATCCTTCATTACATCAAGGATCAACAATATCCCAAATATGCAATCGAGACTAATAAAAGGACTATCAGAAGGCTGACTATGGGATTTGTTCTCGATGGAAAAATCTTATTCAAAAAGAGTCATGATCAAGTATTACTCAGATGCATTGACACTTCTGAAGCCAAAAAGATCTTAGAACATGCTAATAGACATCGGATGGCCAAGTAAATCATGAGAGCGGGTTATTATTAGTTGACTGTCGAGAGAGACTGCATCAATTATGCCCGAAAATGCCATAAGTGTCAAATCTATGCTGACAAGATCCATATCCCTCTAGCACCATTTCATGTCATGATGGCCCTATGGCCCTTCTCCATGTGGGGTATGGACGTGATCGGGCCAATCACCCCAAAAGCTTCCAATGGACATATTTTATCTTGGTAGCAATCGATTATTTCACTAAATGGGTAAAGGCTGCCTCATATGCTAATGTCACTAGATCGACCATCTGTAAGTTTGTCAAATGGGACATTATCTGCAGATATGGCCTTCCAAACCAAATCATCATAGGCAATGCAAGCAACTTAAACAATAAAATGATGCAAGCAGTCTCTTCACAGTTCAAGATCCAGCATCATAATTCTGTCCCTTATTGCCCAAAGATGAATGGGGCAGTCGAGTTAGCCAACAAAAACATTAAAAGAATAGTTGAAAAAATGGCTAAAACTTACAAAGACTGGCATGAGAAGCTATTCTTTGCACTTCATGCCTATCAGACCTTAGTTTGCACTTCCACGGGTGCTACCCCATTTTCTTTTATCTATGGGATAGAAGCTGTATTACCTATCGAAGTCGAGATATCTTCTCTCAGAGTCTTGATGGAAACAAAACTTGAAGAAGCCAAATGGGTTAAGAATAGATATGACCAACTCAACCTCATCGAGGAAAAATGCATGAAGGCTATCTACCATGGTCAAAAGTATCAAAGACGTATGATCAGAGCCCACGACAAAAAGATGTGCCCATGACAATTTCACCCACGTGAATTGGTATTGAAAAAGATCTTCATAATTCACACAGATGCATGCAGCAAGTAGACCCCTAATTAGGAAAGATCGTATGTCGTGAAGCGAGCCTTCTCTGGAGAGGCCCTAATCTTGTCAAAAATGGACGGGAATGTCTTGCCCAACCTAATGAACTCAGATTTCGTTAAAAAATATTACATATAAAAGGTGAAAACCTGAAAAGGCATCCTTTAAAAGGGGGGAGAAAGCAAAAAATAAAAAATAAAAATAAAAAAATGAAAAAAATGAAAAAAAGGAAGGAAAACAAAAAGAGGTCTAGATGAAAATCTGAAAAGGACATCTGGGCAACCAACCCAACTACAGTTGAAAACCCACAAGAGCAACTTAAGAAGATCAATTTTAATGAGAGTACCTATAGGACAATGCAAAGCAATCCTAGAGATCTTTCGAAGATCAGCTCATGCTAGGCACATTTATTATTTAAGAAAGATTCTAAAAAGCACCTAAAGAACATCCATGTCATGATTGTTAGAGGCATCTTTGCCCAAAAGATCATCTTTCTCGCTACCTTATTAATTGTTTGTCAAAAGATATATCGAGTTATGTCTCTTTGTTGTCATGAATAAATATCACCTTGTTTTTTTTAACCCTTGTACACTTCACATTACACTTGTCATTTAGTTGATAATGTTTGATAATTAACTGAACTATGCATCAGGACATTTTGATATTACATCGAAAGGAAAAAAAAACATAAGGAACTTTGCTTACACCCTGATCGTCAAGATCATGCATGTTTCGCATCCAAACACCGATTCGGCAGGACCATACACTCAACCATTTCTTGCTTTCACAAGCTATATCTCAAGAAAAACCATTTTAGGCTAAAATTGACCCATGCATTCTATCAGAATCCTATCGAAACTAGAGACATCAGCATAATCAGTCGAATAGTCTCCAAATTGTTGATGATGCCCTCCATTTGTTAGGAAAATGATTGAGCCTCCTGAATCGAGAAACACAACAGTCTAAATTCTTGAGACTAAATTTTTGGTCATATCCCTAGTGGAGCAGGGACAACCTACAATCCCTAGTGGGATTAGGAAAATTTTAGTCTATAGTCGCATCAAAGACAAATTGCAATCCCTATGAGAGTTGGAATGACATACAAGGAAAACTACAACAATCTCCCATATTAGACTTCACATCATGCAATCATGATAGCATTCCACATCATGCATTCACATTAACATCATACAACATCATTTTTACAATATCACTCCAAGCCAGGTTGATTGAACCTTGAAGGAATTCCTGGTAAGTGCTCTAAGCTTTGCAAACCAAGTGTCATTTAGGTAAGGTTCTTTTTTCCTCATCACCTCGTGTCAAAACCTTTTTTTATTAAGAAACTACTATTAAAGGGCCAGTGTCAAGAAATTATCATCTAAAAACAATCATCAAAAACTTTTGTCGAGAACATTCATCAGAAACTTTGTCAAGCATTTTGTCAAGAACTAGTGTCAAAACCCTTTCATCGGTAACTTTTGTCATGAACTTTTGTTAAGAAAAACTTACATTAGAAGCCCACAAGTCAATGGCATCTTTTCAAAGCCCACAAATCAGTGGCACCTCTTCAAAGCCCAAAGTCAGTGGCACTTTTGCAAAAGCCCACAAGTTAGTGGCACCTTTTTAAAGCCCATAAGTCAATAACATTTTTTCAAAGCCCACAAGTCAGTGGCACCTTTACAAAAGCCCACAAGTCAGTGGCACCCTTTCAAAGCCCACAAGTCAGTGGCACTTTTACAAAAGCCCATAAGTTAGTGGCACTTTTACAAAAGCCCATAAGTCAGTGGCACTTTTATAAAAGCCTACAAGTCAGTGGCATATTTTTCAAAGCCCACAAGTCAGTGGCACTTTTTCAATGCCCATAAGTTAGTGGCACCTTTACAAAAGCCCATAAGTCAGTGGCACCCTTTTAAAGCCCATAAGTCAGTGGCATCTTTTCAAAGCCCATAAGTTAATGGCATCATTTTCGAAGCCCACATGAGCTGGTGGCACCTAAGTCTAAGTCAAAGCCTGCACAAGTTGGCGGCACCCGAGTCGAAGCCTACACGAGCTGGTGGCACCCAAGTCTAAGTCAAAGCCCATACAAGTAGGCGACACCTGAGTCCAAGCCCACACGAGCTGGTGGCACCCAAGTCTAAGTTAAAGCTTGCACAAGTTGGCGGTACCTGAGTCGAAGCCCACACGAGGTGGTGGTACTTAAGTCTAAGTCAAAGCTTGCATAAGTTGGCGACACCCGAGTTAAAGCCCACACAAGCTGGTGGTGACTAAGTCTAAGTCAAAGCCTGCACAAGCTAGCGGCACTTGGATCAAAGCCCACATAAGCTAGCGGCACCCAAGTTTAAGTTAAAACTCGCACAAGTTGGCAGCACCTATATAAAAAATCAACATTGCTCTGTACCTACCTAAAGGGGTCAAATCTTAGAAAGCCTAACACCCTAGTGTTCTAGGGAGCATCGTTCCACCCCAGACAAAATAGTGTCTATTTGTCTTTGCCTTGTTCCTAATTCTTATCAACGGTCAAAAAAGGGCAGTAGTAGACATCTTATTTTGTTCGGGCTAATTTTTTTTAGTAACTGAGCTAATTTTCCACAGTTTAAGCATTTTTGACTCATCCACCATTGATCAAAAATTCGATTTTAACTCGTTTATTTGTATAAAAAAAGATCAAAACCCATTTCAAATTACAAATTTAGACTTTTGAATTAATCAAAACATTTTTTTGAAGTCTAAATTAGATAAAAAAGAGGTCAATATCACATGATCACCCTAGTCCCTAGCTTGTTAACTAATATCACCATCAGCCACCCTATTTGCTGAAAAATATTTTAGCATTTAAACTAGCCACCCTATGTCCATCACATTGGTAGCAAGTTTCTCCCTACAACTACCCTAGAGCCACCATTCTGACATCACCTTGTCCCCTTTGAGAAATGGCCAAAAACACCTCTAATTTGGCTCCAAAATGCTGGTATAAAGGGAC
>JBBYHM010381716.1:0-16002 GCA_038381775.1 Adansonia rubrostipa
AGCAGTTTGATGTAGGGTTTATTAGAGTAGCCAAATATCCAGAATGGGTTGCCAATATAGTCCCAGTCCCAAAGAAATATGGCAAGGTACGGATGTGTATTGATTATCAGGATCTAAATCGAGCTAGTCCCAAGGATAACTTTTCACTACCCCATATCGATACTTTGGTAGACAACAAGGCCAAGAATTCTTTGTTCTCTTTCATGGATGGATTCTCAGGCTACAACCAGATCAAGATGGGCCCGAAGACATGAAGAAAACAACTTTTGTAACTAGGTGAGGGACATTTTGCTATAATGTCATGCCCTTTGGACTCAAAAATACCGGGTCAACATATCAACGAGCCATAGTAGCCCTATTCCATGACATGATTGCCAAGTCAATGAAAGAAGACGAGCATGTCACAAACCTTTGGAAACTTTTTAAATAGCTATGAAAATTTCAACTCGCATTAAATCCTCCCAAGTGTACCTTCAAAGTCACTTCGGGTAAGCTTTTAGGCTTTATTGTCAATGAAAAAAGGATTAAAGTTGACCCGGACAAAGTCAAAGCCATTCAGGAGATGCCACCACCTTAAACCCAAAAGAAAGTGAGAATCTTTTTAGGGAGATTGAACTATATTACTAGATTCATATCCCAGCTCACTGACAAATGCGACCCTATCTTTCGGCTCTTTCATAAACAAAATCTAGGAAAGTGGAATGAGGCATGTCAAAAAGCCTTTGATAAAGTCAAGCATTATCTGTCAAATCCACCAGTGTTGGTGCTATCGGTGCCCAGTCGACCTTTAATCCTTTACTTGGTAGTCTTTGACAAGTCTATGGCTTGTGTATTAGGGTAGCATGATAAGTCAGGAAAGAAGGAACAAGCAATCTACTATTTAAGCAAAAAGTTTGCAAAATGCAAGTGCAATTACTCCGCAGTCGAGAAGTTATGCTGTGCTTTAGTGTGGACAACCAAGAGAGTTAGGCAGTACATGTTGTATCACACCACATGGTTGATTGCAAGGCTCGATCCCATCAAGTATCTATATGAAGCCCTTGCACTGTTAAAAAAGCTAGCTAGATGGTAAGTCCTGCTTTCTGAATACGACATTGCCTATGTTAGTTAAAAGGCCATCAATAATAGTGCGATAGCTGACTTTGTAGCAAGTTGAGTGGTAGATGACTATGAACTCTTAAATTTTGACTTCCTAGATGAAGATCTAATGTGCATTTTTGAGAATGAAGATGCTTTTAACCAAGATCAATCCTGGAAGATGTATTTTGATGGAGCATCAAATGCTCTAGGACATGGCATTAGGGCAATATTGATGTCACCCAACGGGAGTCATTATTCATTCACAACAAGACTAAATTTTGACTGCATGAATAATATCGTAGAATATGAAGCTTATGTCACGGGGCTTCAAGCAACCATCGAGAGGAATATCAAGATATTACATGTGTTCGATGATTCGGCCCTAGTCATCTACCAATTGAAAGCAGAGTGGCAAACTCGCGATGCAAAGCTGATGCAGTATGGGAAGCTGATAGCAGAACTCAAGAAAGAATTTGATGATATTAGTTTTTGACACTTACCTCAATAAGAGAACCAAATAGCTTATGCTTTGGCTACACTATCATCCATGTTTAAAGTTAACCATGAGTTGGACATGACTCCCATCCAGATGAGCATCTGCACAACTCCAGTTCATTATCATAGCGTCAAAAAAGAGAAGGATGGCCTACCGTGGTACTATGACATCCTTTGTTACATCAAGGATTAGCAATATCCCAAACAGACAATCGAGAATGATAAGAGAACTATCAGAAGGCTGGTTATGGGATTTGTTCTCGATAGAAAAATCTTGTACAATAGGAGCCACGATCAAGTATTGCTCAAATGCGTTGATACTCCTAAAGCCAAAAAGATCCTAGAAGAAGTTCATAAAGGGATTTGTGGCATGCATGCTAATGGACATCGGATGGCCAAGCAAATCATGAGAGCAGGTTATTACTGGTTGACCCTCGAAAGAGACTACATCAATTATGCCCGAAAATGCCATAAGTGTCAAATCTATGCTAATAAGATCCATGTCCCTCCGATGCCACTTCACTTTATGATGGCCCCATGGCCTTTCTCCATGTGAGGCATGGACATGATCGAGCCATCACCCCCAAAGCTTCCAATGGGCATCATTTTATCTTAGTAGCAATCGATTATTTCACTAAGTGGGTGGAGGCTGCCTCGTATGCTAATGTCACTAGATCGACCATTTGTAGGTTTGTCAAACGAGACATCATTTGTAGATATGGCCTCGCAGACCAAATCATCATAGACAATGCAAGCAACTTAAATAATAAAATGATGCAAGCAGTCTGCTCACAGTTTAAGTTCCAGCATCATAATTCTATCCCTTATCGCACAAAGATGAATGGGGCAATTGAGGCAGCCAACAAAAACATCAAAAGAATAGTTGAGAAAATCTCTATGACTTACAAAGATTGGCACAAAAAGCTATTTTTTGCACTTCATGCCTATCGGACCTTAGTTCGCACTTCCACAAGTGCTACCCCATTTTCTCTTATCTATGGGATGAAAGCTGTATTGCCTATCGAAGTTGAGATCTCTTTTTTCAGAGTCTTAATGAAAACCAAACCTGAAGAAGCTGAATGGGTTAAGAATAGATACGACCAACTCAACCTCATCGAGGAAATATGCATGAAGGCCATCTGCCATGGTCAAATGTATCAAAGACGCATGATTCGAGCCCACAACAAAAAGACATGCCCACGACAATTTCACCCAGGCGAATTGGTATTAAAGAAGATCTTCCCAATTCACAAAGACGCGCGAGGCAAGTGGACCCCTAATTGGGAAGGACCGTATGTCATAAAGCAAGCCTTCTCTAGAGGGGCCTTAATCTTGTCAGAAATGGACGGCAATGTCTTGCTCAACCCAGTCAACTCAGATTCTGTCAAGAAATATATACGTAAAAGGTGAAAACCTGAAAAAGCGTCTTTCAAAAATAAACAAACAAAAAGGAAAATAAACAAAAAAAAAGAAGAAAAAATAAAAGAAAACAAAAAAATAAAAGAAAACAAAATGGGGTTTAGATGAAAATCCAAAAACGGCATCTGGGCAACCAACCCAACTACAATTGAAAACTCGCAAGGGCAACTTGAGAGGATTAATTTTGATAGGGCATGAATCGAGAACACCCAAAAGATAATGCAAAGTAATCCTAGAAATCTTTCGAAGATCAGCTCATGCTAGGCACATTCATTATTTAAGAAAGATTCTGAAAAGCACCCAAAGAACATCCATGTCATGATTGTCAAAGGTACCTTTCACCTAAAAGATTATCTTTTCTCGCTACCCTATCAATTGCTTGTCAAATAGTATATTGAGTTATGTTTCTTTGTTGTCATGAATAAATATTGCCTTGTTTGTTTCAACCCTTGTACAATTCACATTGCACTTGCCATTTAACTGATAATGTTTGATAATCAACTGAAATATACATCAGGACATCTTGATATTACATCGAAAGGAAAAGAAAAGCATAGGGAACTCTGCCCATGCCCTGATCATCAAGATCATGCACTTTTCACATCCAAGCACGCGCTTAGCATGACCATACACTAAACCATTTCTTACTTTCAGAAGCCATATCTCAAGCAAAATGATTTTAAGCTAACCAAAAATTGACCAATGCGTTCTATCAAAATCCTATCAAAACCAGAGACATCAACCTAATCGGGCAAATAGTCTCCAAATTGTTGACAATGCCTTCCATTTGTCAGGAAAATGATTGAGCCTGAATCAAGAAATGCAACAGTCCAAGTTCTTGAGACTAAATTTTTGGTTATATCCTCAATGGAGCCGGGACAACCTATAATCCCCAGCAGGATTAGGGAAATTTTTATCTATAGTTACAACAAAGACGAATCACCATCCCTTTGAGAGTCTGAATAATGTACAAGGAGAACTACAACTATCTCCTGTATTAGACTTCACATCATGCAATCATGATAGCATTTCATATCATGCATTCACATTACCATCTTACATCATCATTTTTACAATATCACTTCAAGCCAAGTTTGCTGAATCTCCAAAGAATTCCTGGTAAGAACTCTAAGCTTTACAAACCAAGTGCTATTCAGGTAAGGTCCTTTTCTTCGCATCACCTCCTGTCAAAACCTTTTTTATCAAGCAACTTTTATTAAAGTGCTACTGTCAAGAAATTGTTATCTATCATCAAAAAAACTTTTTTCAAGAACATACGTCGGAAGCTTTGTCAAGAATTTTGTTAAAAATTAGTGCCAAAACCCTTTTCAACAGGAAATTCTATCATGAACTTCTGTTAAGAAAAGCTTATATTAGAAGTTTTATTGAAAATTTTATCACCAACCTTTAAAGCCCATAAGTTAGTGGCACCCTTTAAAAGCCTATAAGTTAATGGCACCCCTTTAAGCCCACAAGTCAGTGGAACCCCTTTAAGCCCGCAAGTCAGTGGCACCCCTTAAAATCCCCCATGTCATTGGCATCTCTTAATAGCCCACATGTCAGTGACACTCTTTTAAGCCCACAAGATAGTGGCACCCTTTTAAGCCCACAAGTCAGTGACACCTCTTAAAAGCCCACAAGTCAGTGGCACCTCTTTAAAGCCCACATGCTAGTGGCACCCTTTTTAAAGCCCACACAAGCTAGTGGCACCCAAGTCAAAGCCCACATGAGTTGGTGGCACCTGAGTCAAAGCCCACACAAGTTGGTGGCTCCAAGTTTAAGTTATAGCATGCACAAGCTGGTGGCACTCGAGTCAAAGTCTGCACAAACTGGCAGCACCCACATCAAAAATCCACATTACTCTGCACTTACCTAAGGGGGTCAAACTTTAGAAATCCTAAAACCCTAATGTTCTAGGGAGGGTCAGTCTACCCCAGACAAAATAGTGTCTATTTATCTCTGCCCTATTCTTGATTTTCAGCAATAGTCCAAAGGGGCAAGCTGTACACACCTTATTTTGTTCGGGCTAATTTTTTAGCAACCGAGCTAATTTTCCACGATCCAAGCATTTTTTACTCATCCACCATTGATCAAAAACTCGATTTTAACTTATTTATTTATATCAGAAAAATATCGAAACCCATGTCAAATTATGAATTTGGACTTCTGAATTAATCAAAATATTTTTTTGAAGTCTAAATTAGATAAAAAAAGGTCAATTTCACATGATCACCCTACTCCCTAGTTTGTTGGCTAAGATCATAATCAGCCACCCTATTTGCTAGAAAATCATTTCAGCATTTAAACCAGCCACCCTATGCCCATCACATTGGCAGCAAGTTGCTCCCTACAGCCACACTATAGCCACCAAGCTGACACCACTTTGTCTCCTTTGAGAAATGACCAAAAACACCTCCAAATTGGCTCCAAAAGACTGGTATAAATAGACCACTTCTATCTCAGCTAAAAAAAGTTAGATTCCAGCTTATTTTCACTTTCAAAACACATTCACACATCAAAGAAATCCAAATCCCATGGCTCATCACCCACTAGCCAAAAATAGCCCCAAAACACTCACTCTCAACCTCTACACATTCTGAAAATCACCCTCATGCATACTAGAACCAAAACCTCATTATTTCTCTCTTTTTCTTGCTTATTAACAACAAGGAAGAGGGGGAAATTCAAGCCATCTCTGCTGCTCTAACTGTTTGGCCAAAAAATGAAGTTTTATTAGTATAACTTCTCACTTTATCACTTTCATTTTTTGTTTTTCAGTATCTTCATCATTTTAGTGAGCTTTCCATGTTTCCATCACCCTTTTGGATTATCATGCATTATTGTGGCTTTTGGTTGTGGTAGTTTAAGATTTGGATGCCTTAATGCCTCTTTGATGTGAAAAATGCCTCATTGCATCCTTATTATTTTGATAGCTCTTGCTCATGTATTTTATGCCATATCCATGCATCTTGTTATGATTAATCCACGTATGAATCATTAGCCTAACACATTTCAAGCACATTTATACATTAACTTGCATGAATCATTACCATTTATAGCATCCATAACATTTTCTTGTCCCAATGCATAACACTTTCTTTGTCTAAACCATTGGTAAAGTTAGCATCCCTATTCATGTTATGTGCCATCCCCTTGTATGTTTGTTGTCTTCCCCTTGTCAAAATGCATGTTTGATGGCTATCAAAAACTAATTTTCAAAACCCCCCAAGCCAAGCATGTCAACCTCAACCAATGAGGATTAGCATGGACTTAGCATTTTCCTTAAAGCTAGCAACATATCTTAGGGAAAATTAAAGTTTCTAGATCTGGAATCTTGGTTAAACAAACTCATGATTTTGAAACGAAAATGGTCTTATAGTTATTCCCTAAATGTTTGTGCCTTTTTTTGAGTCAATACCTTGAGTAGTATGATCAACGTGCTATTTCATCATCCCAAATTACTCTGAAGCTATGCAAATAAGTTCGTGATGCTCATGCCATTCTTTCCCTTTAGTCATAGACATTCGAATGTCAATGACTTGAGTTTGGACCCATAAATGTAAAAAAAAAAAAAAAATACCCTATGCTTTACTTTGTCCCCTGTTTTCGGTTATGGTTAAAATTGAGTTATTTTCTTGAATTTACCTCGAGACATTCGATATCTCTATATCACCTTGATCAGACCCGAGAACATACTTTGACCTCCCATAGGCTCGTATCAAGGCATAAACACATTTTACATCTTTACCATCCTCATTCATAATAACTCTTTTCACCAAAAGTCGTCAAAATGTTCACCCGTCTTCTAAATCATAAGATTTTATCAACTTAATTTTTCCAACTAACTTCTTTAAAGAGTGTCAGATGTGTCACTTTTGGGGATACTCCAACCTCGATCTTTCGAGGGGATACTCCAACCCCGCTTTTCAAAGTTGTCAAGATTAAAAAATCCTCCTTTGTCTAAATTATTTGTCATCCACAGGGATACTCTAACCCTACCTTTCTAAAGGGATACTCCAACCCTGTCTTTCAACTACAATTGATTTTCTCCTCCTTCTCGGACTTCTATGACTATGTCAAACAAACCTTGTTTAATCAAGAAATCTAGATGTATCTCAAAAATTATCGATTCAGTTATTTCTAAATAATCGATGCCAATAGTGAGATAAATTCCAATAGTCCACCCATTTTCTTTACCATTACATTGAATGATCCATATTATGTTATTTCATTTATTGCCTTACTAGCATGATTTCTTTGTGATGATTATTTGTATTAATGTTTTAAATCATTTTAAATAAAATTAAAGGTAATGTTCCATGTGAGTATCTCTCCAGTGCCTAAAGTGGAATATTCCATTTTCAAAGTAAAATCCAGAGGTCATTTTTGTCAAAAATCTCTATATTCCCTACCTCTCTGAGGTGTTTATGACATTAAATCTTTTCATCAAACTTGGATTTGTATTTCTATAGCATTCATGCATTAAAAAGGGTTATATCAAAATAGTGACAAGATCGAAAGAACCAAAATCGAGATAAGACATAGTTAGTAAGGTATCGATTTTGGGCGTCACAAAGAGGTTCATACCTCATCGTGCGTAACTAACTCCCAAACCCAAACGATGAATCTTGGTATCAAGTAGACCATGAGATTGATGTTTTGAGTTTTGTAACTCAAAATATAGGTTTTAATAGGCATCCGATCATGCGCCCAAAATGATCGGTGGCGACTCCAAGTGTCAGCCATTTCATGATGGCCATCTAAGACCAATAAGATGAGCGATTCATCTTATGGTCCCCTTCATTGTACCATAAATTGAAAATCCATGCATTTTCATTCTCATCACATCGCGAAAGAAAAGTCTCAGTCAAGAAGATATTTCCAAGTTAAGAAAGTATTTTAAGTCATATGCACCCATAGATCTGCGAGGATCCACTCCAAGGTACGTTTCAACACCTATTCTCCTTAGTTTATGGTATAGATGTCATTTTGTCCATCAAGGTCGAGATCCTCTTTCTAAGGTTTTTAATGGAAACACAATTACATAAGGCTGAATAGGTTAAGGATTGATATGAGCTACTACTAAACCTTATTGAGGAAAAAAGGATGAAAGTTATTTGTCATGGGCAAATGTACTAAAATAGCATGATGAGAGCTCACAATAAGAAAGTCCATCCTCATCAGTTTCATGAAGGTGACTTAATGCTCAAGAAAATCCTTTGTATTGACAAAAATGCTCGAAGCAAGCAGACCCCAAACTAGGAAAGACCCTACGTGGTGAAAAAGGTTTCTTTTAGAGAAGCCTTAATCTTAATCAAAATGGATGGCGATGACTTATAGGATCTGGTGAACGTAGATGAGTTAAAGAAGTACTATGCCTAAAAAGAACTTTGGATAAAAAAATGATGTCTTATGATTTAAAAACCTAAAAAGGCATCCACGGAATCAAACTTGCTCAAGTTAAAAACTCGAAAAAATAGCTTAAGTAAACCAAACCCAATCAAACTTAAACTGAACATAACCCAACCAAACCCAGACTATTTTGAACTTAACCTACCCACTATACCTTAGCTAAACCAAACTAAATCATTGAACACAATTCAATCGAGCTAACCTAATCAAACTTAAACCCAAAAGGAAAATACAGTATATAATTGGGCAGTCAGAATGGTATGGGATGATCTAAAGGGTCTTTTTAAGATTGATTAACACTGGACAGATTGACCACTCAAAAAGGATCTCAAGTGGCACAGGCAGAGAATTCATGTTATTATATTAAGGGAACCAATAGCCCAATAGAATCTACCTTTTAACTTTCTTTATATATCCTATGCTCTTCCTTGGATTGTGCTTTTTCTTATGGATGAAATACAAATACCTATTTTCCTTTAAGTTCCTTTGCATCATATCTACATTCTATATTGCATCATGTTTGTCATTTAATTGATAATGCTTGATAAATGGATAAAACTAACAATAGGAATTCTTAGTATTACTTTAGAAAAGACAAAGGTATTTTAGGAAAATCTTTTTATGTCTTAATACTAAAAACTAACTCCAAAATTGAAACTAACCCTTAGCAAAGATGTTTTTGTTCCTAGAAATGTGTATAGGACTTCTCTTAGCAAACCCTAGTTAGAAAAAGGGAATCACTAAAACTTCCCATGAAAAACCCATTCCCATGAATTAGTGAATCAAGGACCCCAAGAATGAGCCTACTGAGTTTGTAAATCAAGTTCATAATCAATGAGACCTTTAAACCTAAACAAAAGCCAACCAAGCTTTTTGACCTAAAGGCAATTATGAAACTCCATTTTAAGTCATAGTTCCCTAATATCTTTTGAATCAATTAGAATTAATCAAGGCATCTGAGCCTTTAGATTAAGCTAATCGAGCTTTGAGTGAGGAAGACAACCAACAGGACTCTTAAATGGGAAAACAATAGACAATGCCATGACTAATCATTGGATTAGGCTTGATGGCATAAGTCATGTAGTTGTATTAGTTAGGTAGCATACATTTATGTATTCATGCATCATTCACACAAAACGGCTAATAATGTTCAAAGTGACACTCACCAAATTTCGAGAAGACTTTTTGGTAAAGACTCCTACCCCAAAAGTCTATAAAACATAAGACCTTTTACTTGGGAAAACACATCAAGCAATGAACACATAAATAAATTAATTAAACAAATGGCATTCACATGGCAATTTTTGAATTTTGAAACCATTTTTATTTTGAAACTTTAGCGAGCTTTGAATCATCATTCTTAGGGTATTCATTGCCATTTTAAACCCCTATGCATAGGCATCATTCATCATTTTTACACCACCATTCTTTGAGACATTCAAATACCTTGTATTAGACCTCTTATGCATCATTTCAAGAATTAAAGGCATTAAAATGTCGAGTTATAGGTTCATAGATGCTTGTTATATGGCTTATAAAATTTTTTAATTCAATTCAAGCCAAAAGTCCTTAAAAATTCCTCCAGGATGTTAATTGCACCATTTTTCTTAAGTATCTTTAGAAAATATTTTATTTTCCTAAACAAATTACCTATTTCTAATCAACCTTTAACTATTTTATTTCTCAATCCATCTTACGAAAATTTTTCAAAAAATTTTTTTTCTTTTTCCCATTTTTTAGAGCTTATTTGATTTTACATCAAAACTTTATGCCCCAACCATAATTTAATTTAAGCTTATCTCAAACTCTGCATGGAGACTTTCTAAAGCACCTGGAACAGTTAAAGATATATGCCTTTCATATCCTTTTTTATTTAAATCATTTATTTGTTAAATTAATTCATGATTGTATGATTGTATGAATTTATTTGCTTTTTATATTTTATGGTTTAATTGCTAATTAATGTGATTATGTATTTAAATCTGCTTTTGTTAAAATAAGGGAATATTCTTGGATTAAGGTTTTTTTCTAATCTTTTATTATAAAAATGACTGGGACTTCAAGAATCCTTTTCATTTGAAAGTATCTTTCTAAATATTATCATTTAAAAAAAATTCCTACGGTATTCCAAACTATCATGTTTGTAAGAAACATTTTATAGGATTGTGTTTAAATACAGAAAAATAAAAAATCATGAAAACTGGACTAAGGATAAAATATGATTAGTAGGTATTGATTTTAAGGTGTTGTCAGTGCTAATTCTTCCCCACGCATAACCAACTCCCAAACCCAACTCTATGCTTTAAAATCAATCTTTTTAAATTGATTTAAAAATTTTAAAGGGATCGCTTTTAATGGATGTCTGATCAGACTTGGCCCAAAAGGATTTATGGTGACTTCTATGCTTTGGTTATTTCATACTAGCCATATGGGAATAGTCAAACTAGCGACTCATTCCAACAACCCTACCACAGTATACAATAAACATGAAAAAATCCACCATATCTAATGCGTTGGGGTTCACACCTTAGCGCGTTATGAGAATCATGTATATTTATAAAGCACAAAATTTTGGACTAAAATACTTTTTATCAATAAAGAAAAACTTCACTTTTAGTTGCAACAAGAAAAAGGATAGAACACAGATAAGTTTGATGAGGTCAGGTTAGATAATTATCTCATTATTAACTCATTTCTTTCCAAACTTCTACTTCATATTGTAATAGCTAAAGTGTAGTAGTAAACTATAAGATGATCACAAGCATCCATTAAATAGTGTATAATCAAAGCCATAAAACTAATGAGATAATTCAATTGAGATTGAGAGAATTTTGATATGGTCATCAAATGCCATCTCCACCCTTTTTATTTACACCTCATCTTCACACTTTTATAATTTCCTCGCAAAAGCCCATAAGAATGAATAAGAGCTTTCAAGTTTCAACCTTGGCCACTTTGGACCTTTGACATAAAGTAACGTAAGTATTAATAGTAATGAGTAATGTTGATGCAAGAATTGTCAAACTGTGCTCTCTATGGGTTATTGTCTACTTCAAAGTAGTGCATAGACTATCTTCATGGTTTTGTCCTTTAAAAAAAAGTGCCTCAATAGGGGAAGGGTGGCCCATGCTTTATAAGCCACATTGCATATCCTTGGCTAATTGATGTGGGATTATTGTCTTACCCCAAAACTTACCCCCAGGCAAGGGTGTAGACTGTGTAGGTCGAGTGAGTATATTTACGTGGTAACTTGGTGTTACCTGTTTATATGCAAAGTTTCATGTTTCGTGTTTTGTGTTTCGTATAGGTCGAATGGGCAAGTTTCAATTGTGTAGGTTGACTGGGCATGTTTGTATGCCAAGTTTCATGTAGGTCGAGTAAGCTTATTTATATGCTTGAATGAGATTTCAGTTATGAGCTTATGGCTCCTCAGTTCCTACAGATGATACCAGTATTCATGCAAAGATTGTCGGACTGTGACCGTTATAAGGTATTGTTTGTTTTGGAGCAGTACACAAACAGTCCTCACGATTTTGTCCTTCTAAAAAAGGCATCTCAATAAGGGAAAGATGGCCTTACTCTATAAGCCGTAGTTTACATCCTTAGCTAATCGATGTGGAATTGTTGTCTTGCTCCAATAACTAAAGAAAAACAATAAGAACTATGATAAATATTATTTAACAAACATATTAGAATTCAAGGACTTGAAATCATTCATACACATCTTTAACAAAAAGATCCTTTAAAACGTAAACCTAACTTCTTTAGTGTATCTATAATTTATAAAATACTTAAAGGTTATCTCCTTCCTCTATTCTTCCTTGGCCTTGGCTTGCTAATATTTGTTACATTTTTTTTTAAAAAAATTCATGTGTTTATGTTTGTGTCAATTTTCTCATGTGTTCAAAGTATATTACACGTTAATAATTATTTTATATATATTTTAACATGTTCATTATATATATATTTCACGCTGTGCTTTAATTCATCTCATATTTAATATAGTTTATCATAATAAGTCAATTTTAGTCCTAAATTCTATACTTAAAATTAGATCAAGGCACCCACCATACATTAATATAAAGAATTATTATTAAGTACACCGATAGTAGAGTTATTTAACTCCATAAGCGAGGTTAAAAAATTGCCATATGTCTTTAGTATATATTTAAGAAAATAAATAAATGGAACATGTGGCAATTTTTTCACCCTACTTATCAAGTTAAAAACTCCATTGGCAATGTAACGCATACTAATCCTAATATAAATACAGATAATTATTTTATATACTGCTACTAAAGTGTAAAAAATCTATAAGCAAGGTTAGTGAAATAACACACCCCATATAATATATTAAAAAAATTTTAAAAAATTAATTGGGACATGTGTCATCCTATAAACATCGCTTGAAGAATTTTTTACACTACATTGACAATGTATTAAATAACAATCCTATAAATATTAAGTCTATCCTATAAATATTAAGTCTAATTTTTTTTTCCTTTTTAAAAGGAAAAGAAAGGAAAGAAGGAAAAAGAAATTGGAAAAAAATAAAAATTCATGCATTTTTTTCACATTTCAAAGTATTATAAATTTATATAAATTTTTACATATTAATAATTTATTTTATGCATATTTTGACATCTTTGTATATAAGTAAAATGAGAAGTAAAGGAAAAGGAAAAAAAAATTTACATGCTCAGTTTAGAGTTTAGGGTAAGAATTGGGGTGTCTTACTAGTCTTTTCCAAATGTAAGGAGTTGTTTGGGGACTTTTTTAGAGTTAACTCAAACTTCATGCAGTAAAATATAGTGGTTAGCCTAGGTAGAGCCATGACGGACCTTCGTTAAAAGTAATTCACACAAAAGAGAATGCCTTTTACTCTTCACTATTTATTTTTTTATCTTGTGATTTTGAGCATATAAATTAGGTGATGATCTATAGACACCATTGCTCGTAATAAGACTATTTCCTTTACCTTGGAGGCTGTCGTTACCCTAAGCGATGATGAATGAATATTATCCCTTATGATAAGTTCACTTTTTTAACCTTAAAAGGAGTTATAAGGCCTTCTTTATGCAGTTCAAACGTGTAGGTCAAGCGATGATGGATGAACATCATCATCTGTGTCAAGGTCATTCTTTTGCCTCAATAGACATCGTAATAATGCCTAAATAAAGTTTCTAGGGCAAGCTTTATTTTTCATGTATTTAACTCTTTGTTATTTTAATTCTTTATTTACACATTTTTTTCATATATACTATTTTTCATCATAAATACATGGGGTAATGATGAACAAACATCGTATCACCTACAATAAGACTATTTATTTCCCCAAAAGCCACCATTATGCCGTAATTTATTTTGGAGAAATCTTTATTAACAATAAGCCTTTTGCATATGTTGTTCGTATCACTTCCTCACTTTTGTTCCTTGATGCATTACTTTAGCTTCATCTTTGCACTCGTTTGCATAGGTGCATATATAAATTCATTTATCCGTAACATGCATTTCATGTGTAATAAGGAGTGGAGTGAAATTCCATTCAGACTTAGAGTTTTCTAAGCAAGTTTTTTTAAAATAAAAAATTTTAGGGTTATCAAGCATCGTTGACCATGGAAGACGAGTGTGTAACACAAATGGAAAAGATGAAGGCTGCACATTGTAAGGATCAAGAGAGGATGATGAAACTAAAAGAAAAGATGTAACCATAAATTCTTAAGCTATGAAAACTTATCACCGTTAAGGAAAAAACAATCGAGAATACAGATAAGGAAACCAAGGAAGTGCCTTTAATGCTACTATCAACTCATCCAAGACATTACTAACCAAAGGGCAAACCTTCAAGGTACTGAACCTACGAAGGCTGATCCTATAATACATATTTTCACCAACCCCAATGCCTACCAAGAGACAATGGGAACAAATTCAAGATCCACTCTGACCAATCCAATTGTGCTGTATTTGGATAATCTACAGAACAAGAGAAACTCAAATTAAGACTCATAAGACTCAAGCTAAGCTCGAGATTGGCCAAAGAAAATGGCAATTGCTTGAGAAAAGACTTAAAGCAATCGAAGGGGCAAAAAAATTTGGTTATGTCAATGCTAAGGAGTTGAGTTTAATGCTGGACTTGGTTATCCCTCTTAAGTTTAAGAAACCAAATTTTGAGAAGTTTAATGGCACAACCTCTCCTTAGGCTCATGTCAAAATGTACTGTAAAAAGATAACGGGCCGTAGGGATGATAAAAAGTTGTTGATCCATTGTCTCTAGGATAGCTTTATTAGCACAGTGGCTAAATTGTACAACAAGCTCAACCAGAGTCAGCAACATGGCAAACACAAATCTAGCACATCAAAGTGTGGCAAGATAAATTATTTGTAATTCGGAATGAGTCATCGAGCAAGTCTCTTGCTTGACTTTCTTACATGGCTGTTGCGAAATAGCTAAGAAATTGGAGTCACTACCAATCTTTTTTGGGCTCATTATGATAGATTAACAATTGATATTTGTCTTTTGAAGGTTTCGAAGCTCTCGAAAACAAATCTCAAGGTCCACTTATAAATCAGAAAAGTAAATTTAGGGTTTAGGAGTCGATTATCATAACCTTTGTTTCAAAATTGATTTTTTTCAATATTCAAAAATAATTCTATCCATTATTAATATTTTAATAATATATATAAATTATAATTTATGAGAATTTAATAATAAATGTATTTTAATCTAAAATATTAATAGAAATAATAATTTAAATATTTTCAAATACTTATATAATGAATATTTTAATAATAAATAGTATTATTTTAAGTATTTAATATTAGTGATAATATTTTAGTATTAAATAATATTATTAAAATATTACTATTTCAAATATTAATATTAAAAATTAATAGTTTAATGATAAATAGTTTTAATATTTTAATATTTATGTCAATATTACAATTTGAAAAATATAACAGTGATATTTTAATAATAATTATAATATTTTAAATATTAATATAATTAATGTTATAATGAATATTATTATTTTAAGTATTTAATATTAATTATAATATTTTGGTATTAAACATTATTAAGAAAACATTACTTTTTGAAATATTAATAGTAAATTTAATAATTTAATATTTTTGCCAATATTTCTCTTTGAAAAAACAGCTTGTTCAGAAAATAACAAAAAAAAAAAAGCAAATATTTTTTTTCATTAGTCATCCAAATATTAAAAAATTTATACTTTTTTACATTTTTTAGAAAAAAATTACTTAGAACCCAATTCCTAAAGAAAAAGCGGAACCTGAGCTAAGTTTGCTAAGATCAAGTTCTTAAGATTACTGATTAGAATATATTAAATTAAAACTAAAATTGAAAATTAAAATGGATAGATAAATAAATTTCAATTGAGATATTAATAATACGTAAAGAAAAAAATAATTAAAAATTAAGCATATCAATTTATAATTTCAAATTTAATTTTTATTCGGGGGATTTCTTTTCCCATGAGGCTCGTCTTTTTATTTTTAGTTTTTTACATATATTATTATATAATAATACATAAAATTATTATAATTACATAAATATATTATAAGTTACATAAATCA
>JBBYHM010381727.1:0-16001 GCA_038381775.1 Adansonia rubrostipa
TATTTTTAGACCCCTACAAGTTTAAAAAAATAAAATAATACAAAATGTCACAAAATCAAGCATGAAAAGTTATTGAAAGGCCATTATAAGTTTCAGCAACACGTATTTCAATAAAAATTAATTTTCCATTATATATTTACATTAATATCAATATAAACAACTATCATAATTTTTACCAAGCATAAATATGCACAAATAAATATTAAATAATGAATAAATTGACATAAGTCAATATGAAAATATTAAGAAAAATAGCAAAAAAAATATACATGAAAATAATATTATTTATATCAACAAACACTAATTATCATGATAAAAATAAACTTATTGTTAGTAAAAATTAAATAAAAAACAAAATCAAGAAACTTTGTTCATAGCCATCATATTTGGCCTTTCAACAGGGATTAAAATCCACAAGCACAAGCATGATTTTGGCTCACTAAAAGGAAAAAAAATAAATGAAAGTAATAAAAACTAAAAATTTTCTAAGTGTTTTTATCTTGAAAAGTGTAGAAAATACGTAGAAATCTTGATTTTATCAGGTATTTTTTGTGTTTTTTTTGTTGCAAAACCACTAGGCTCGCCTAGAAACATCTTTCCCCTTTATATAAAGGGAGAAAGTCAGCCAAGAGGGGCTAAAATCCCTCTTCGCCGAAAGCCTCTATGAAATTCTAGCAATTTTCCTTTTTTATTAATTTATTTGATAATTTATTTTGTAGATTTTTTTCCAGGCTTTAATTAATTAATTTGTATTCATATAATTATTATCTAACCTTAAAAGCCTATTGTGGGTTATGGTTAGGTTACATGATGAGTAGTTTAGTATTAATTTAATATATAGTTAAAATATGACTATATTAGTTGAAGAAAAGTTAAATTCCAACCAAACTAGTTCATTAACTAAATCGTTAATTTCCACAATTAAAATAAATATAAACAAAATTTTAAGAATGGAAAAATGAAAAAAATAAGGTCATAATTACAAATTTTATGAAAAAAATGAATTGGAAAGACTAAATTGTAAGAAACTAAAATTTATGAATTAATAAATTTATTTAAAAATTTAAACACATAAAAAGCCTAATTAAATATTCGTATAAAAAATTTGAGTCCAAAAGAATTACTCAAAATTTTGGAAAAAGAATACATCATTGGGTCTTGTTGTAAAATTAAAATGAGCCTAATCGGGCCTTATTGAAAAATTAATGGAATAATCATAAATAAGCTTATTGTGCTTGTGGAAAATGAAATAGGCTTAGGAAAAATTAAAAAAAAAAAAAGGCTTGGCAATGTTATTGGGCTTGTTAAGAAATAATTGGGTTTGTTAGGCCTATTTGTAAAATTTGAAAGTTTTAGGCTCATTATGAAAATATGGCCCAAAATTAAATTAAAAATAAAAATAAAAAATTTCTCATGAAAATTTCAAGTGTTGTATTCTAAAGAAAATTTTTGAGAAATTTTATTGTATAAGAAAAAGGCAAGAACAAATTATAAACTCATAAACTTTTATGGAAAAACCTTTATGTAAAATGCAAAAATCATAAAATTAATTGAATTTTCAAAAACTGACTTAATATAAATTTAATGAAAACATTTAAAAAATTTTAAAAATTATAAACTCATAAAAATCCGACCAAGAGAATTTACAGAGCAAAAAGCTCAATATTTTAAAATGAGAAAATTTGAAAAATATATTCAAAATTTATAAAAATGAATTTTATTCAACACATTAATTAAAATATTAATTTTAAAAAAAAAATAAAGAAGAAAAATTGAAATTTGGAACAAATTTTACTTGAAAAATTTTTACAAGTATGATACTTGTGGTATCATAAAAAATTCAAATTTGTCTCAAAATTGACATCTTAATACCTTGTGATAAAAAAATTTCAATATAAAATTTTCATTGGATATTTCTAATTTTTTGGAGTGAGTATCGACATAAAGCACAAGTATCGGTAAAAATATATGACAATCAACTTTTCAAATTTTACAAAAAATTTGAAAAAAATTCTTAAAAATAAGAAACTTGACTGTGATATCATCCTAAAAAATAAATTTTAAAATTTCAAAAGAATAAATTTAGCTAATTTCTTACCTTGATATTCATCTTTTTATCCGAGATTGACCTTCAAAATGGCATATTTCTTGTCATGTGTACCCACAACCAATTAAGCAGGACCAAAAATGTTTAAAAAATGTTCAGTCCATCTGAAGGAAGCTACACTCATCAAGTGAGTTCCTGGTCTCGAAGACTATTACGGAAGGGGCCAAGACAAAATTAGGTGTCAATAGCTTCTTTTTTTGGCCGTTGCTAAGAATCAGGAATAGGGTAAAGACTAATATAAACACAATTTTGTTCAGGTCATATAAGCCTTTTTACAGCAAAGGTTTTTTTTCTTTTATATATATATATATATACCAACTGCATTTGAGATAACCTAGGAAAAATTCGCCTATCCTTTTACTTAGCTGAATGAAGTTGCCTTAAATTCTACTTCACCTACTATGATAAGATCAAATATCTTCTTAAAACTTTTCTCACCTACTTTACATAGGATTATGTGAAGAAGTCAACCTTTTTCATGATAATGCCATATTCTACTTTCAGGCTTTGAATATTCTTTAATGCTAATTTCCCTAGGATCGAGCCATTACTAAGCTTGGTGCCAATTTCGATTAGGATCAGGCCATCATCTAACTTTGGTCTTAGTGCCAATTTCAATAAGGACAAAGCCATCAAGTACTCTTGGGCTTGGTGCCAATTTTAATTAGGCTGAGGCCATCATCTATTTTTAGGCTTAGTGCCAATTTTAATAAAGATAAAGCCATAGTTACTCTTGGGCTTGGTGCCAAATTTAATTAGGCCGAAGCCATCATTTATTTTTGTGCTTGTGCCAATTTGGTTAAGCTAAAGCCATCATCTAGTTTTAGGCTTAGTGCCAATTTCGACAATGACAAAGCCATCATCTATTCTTGGGCTTGGTGCCACTATCAATTAGGCCAAAGTATCATCTACATTTGGACTTTTAAAAGCCCTCTTCACGTACCTTACATAGGATTACGTGAAGAGGTCAACCTTCTTCACTTACCATACATTGGATCACATGAAAAAAATCATTTTTTCAAAGCTTTCTTCACCTACCTTACATAAGATCATGTGAAGAGGTTAGCCTTCATTACCTACCCTACATGAGATCTAATGAAGAGGGTATTTTACTCAAAACTCTATTTACCCTACACTGGATTGAATGAAAAGGGTATCTTACTCAAAACTTCACTTACCTTTCACAAGATCGAATAACATGAGATCGAATGAAGAGTCTATCCTATTGAAAACTTTGCCTACCCTAAGCACTTTGCTACTCTTAGCTAAAAGGTTTAATCATTGAATTCCCATAAGAACTTGGTCTTCTTCCCTTCAAAACTCAACATTCCCAATTGGATGAATTCCTAAACTTTGAATTTCAATTGGAGGTAGTCTTTTGTTAAGTGACGTCGATTGCTAGAATGATAATCGCACTGCTCATTTGCATTTTATCACTTAGGTATAGAGGTTTCAGCGGTTTCATCTGTAGAGGTGTCAAAAAACTATTTTGAATAAGTTACGATAGCAACTCAACATAAAGGATAAAAATCAAATTAAATTGATTCTGGTCTTAATTGTTTTCCCATCTCTTTAAGGTAAGTGGTTTGCAAATAATTTGACAGTAAGTTACCTCCAGTCTGATTCTTATTATAAACCTTAACGCTCCTACTTTTATAAGGCTTCCACCAAACTAAGTACAATTATCAATAGAGTGCCCATAGACTTTAGCATGATACTTGTAGTAGGCTTGAGGATTATACCCTTTTTATTATTGGTTTTCATGGGATTTAACATGAACGGTGCGACCAATCAATTTTGGAGCAAATAAGGGTACACATCCCTATAAGTTAATGCGATTGAATCAAATCAAAATTTTTTCTAATTTTCTTGTGATTTTTTGCTCATACTAGAATCTAAGGTTGATCAAGAGAGATAAAATGTTGACCAGGGTTTGGTTTGATCTGCTTTGATGGGAGATTATGCATATTCCTTTTAGTTATTTGAATGGCCATGGATCAAAATTCTCCCCTAGCGATGTGCTTGGTTAGTTTTTAGGTTGTTGACAGTAGTTAGATGGACTAAAGGCAACGATTATAATGACTCTGAGGGTAATCCATTTTGCTTTGCTTTTGATCCTTTATCCTTTTTTTTAGATCTAAAAATAGTCCCTTTATTTCTTGCACATCTTGTTTGACTTCCCTAATAGTCATTTCCAAAATGCCAATTTGTGCTTCCAACTGAGTTGTCAAGGTCATGGCCAATTGACCTAATATAGATGATGATGCTTTTTTCACAAACTCCCATTCAAGAATGAAAATAGTTATTTCAAACAGTTTTCCAAGTGGACTTTTCATTTCACGAACCTTTTTTTCAAATTCTTCTTTGATGGACTTTAACGTGCTAATTCTTGCACCTAAATTATCATCCATGGCCTGCTTCTTTCAATGCAATAAATGAAATGAATTTAGCACATCATGGAATTTGTGAATGCTTAAATGACTTTACAAAGTTTCATGAAATATGGATGTGATACAAAAATTGGAAAAGAAAAATCCTAACACTATCTTTCTTCTTTCATTTTTTTTGAAAAGAAAGGTTCATGTTTCTTTTTCTTTCTTTTTTAATTAAGAAGGAATCCATGAAGTGCATTACTTCAATCATAGAAATTTTTATTAAAAATAAGATAAAAACTAGAAAAAAAATGCTCTAAGAAAATACATCATAATATTGCAAATTAAGGTAAAAAATAAACAAATAAAATTTATCATGACAACATACTATACATTTATTACTATCAAGAAAATCAAATTATAAAAGTTAAAAGGTTAGAAGCATTCCTCCATGTGTAACTAATTTGGTACCTACTAGAATTGAATATAACTTTAACCAGGTGAGGTCTTTATGGTTCATTACATAAGGTTTGGGTTAGACATCTAAATAAGTTCTCAAATTGCTCTTCGAATCTGAAAAGAACTGATAAGGTACCCTAATCCTTAACCTTCCCAGGTTTATATTGACAAGGGTTTAATTCAAGTGGGCGTATCTTTCATGCTCGTAACAAGGCTAACACCTTGTACAGCCATAAGAATTTATATCTTGTAGGTTTTTCACTGGCCTAGACAGATGCTAACACCTTAGAAGGTAGAGCTACTTCAGCCCCTCCTAAAATATTAGGTAACATATGCCCCTCTATATACTTGGAGGAGAATCTAATGCATATGAATATGCATAATGTGTACGTGGAAATAACTTACCTTTTATGACTTAGCTTTGTTAAAAAAATAAACCCTATGCTAAATTCCCTAAAAATAATTTTCAAAGGAAACACAAATAGAGTTAGTGAAAAATATATACCAAAATTTTCATAAAATAAAAGTTTTTGTTTTTAAAATACATAAAATTATAATTAAATATTGATTGAAAGTGAATTAATCAAATTTATTTAAAACATAATTAATTTTACACTTGACTCTCTAACCTGTCACCGTAGAGTCCCTAAGCTATCGCAACATGGCCCAGATACGAATCCTAATCAGCCCAACTTAAAAGGCAGGTGTACCTCTCATTCCTATATATATCTATATCATTTTTTGGGTACCTTTTCCTATATATATAATTTTATATTATTTTTAGTATTTGGGGACTGGATCATCGAGATGAATCGCTTACTCAAATTACCCTAAATAGTCATTACAAAACAACTGTTTGTTTTGGAGTTGCCACCAATCTCTTTTGGCTAGGTGAGATTGGTCACCTATTAGATTCATGTTTTTAGTGTTATGAAACCCATAAAAACAAACTTTGAGATCTATGATAATATCAAAAATCTTGTAAAAGGGTTTGAGAGCCGGTTACAATTATAAGTAAGGATCGACTTTCTCATGATGCCCAAAAATCGGTACCTATTAATAAAGTGTTAATTTCAATTCTGATTTTTATTTGGTTTCATTATTCGATATTTAATTATAATTCCCATTTATAAAAAATTCATAAAATAAATTTATTATTTAGTGTGTAAAAATTAGGTTCTCAATGTTTTTGAAAATAAAAACATTTTTTGCACCCTTATGGAGAACTAGAAAAATACAAAGGTTTCTATCATTCTTTTTTGTACACCATTGGAGAGCTAGAGGAATATAAAAGGTTTTATTTTATGAAAATTGAAAAATCTCAATTTTTTTTTGAAAAGGATATATTAAAATACTCCGTAGAATCCCTTTCATATACTGAGAGAAATTTTATGCACTATTTTATCGTTGAAGACATTGACTTAATTTTGTAAAAAATCTAATAAATAATAACATTTGTCCCAAGACTCAGTTTCGACTACATGCACGAAACTAATGCAATAGATGTAAATATGGTCGATAAGACCAAAATATCCTTTACATTACTTTCGACATAAGAGTATCCTAGTATCTCTAAATGACTCAATTTTAATGTCAAATTACCAGAATGTCTTTGGCATATACTTTCGACATGAAAGTATCCCGGTATCCCTAAAGGACTTGATGACATCATAAATGAATGAACCTATTCCTACTATATGCTATTAACATAGAAGTATCCTGGTGATCACATAAGACTTGATTTTAAGTAAAATTACTAAAATACCTTTAGGGTTTACCTTTGATATATAAGTAGCTTGGTACCTCTAAAAGACTAAAAAATGATATGAAATAATAATTTTGCCCTAAATGGGTAACCTTGATATAAAAAATTTATCCTAAACTTTTCAAAATTGCATTTGTAACCCTACTAGAAAACCGAAAGAATATGAAAAGTTTTAATATTTTCTACACCCTTCCGGAGGACCAAAGGAATGCTAGAAATATTCTTAAATGGAAAATTTTATATGGGAAAAGATAACTTTAACCTTAAACACAAGGTTTTCTTAATGGACTCTAAACTTTGCAAATTTTGTAATTTAGTTTTTACATAAAATAAACATCATAAAATAACATAAAACACATTACAAAAATCATGGAAATGATACTAATGATCGCAATAAGCTTTTGGCCAAGCACCTATGGCCTTGAAATAAATTTTTGATTGCTACAAACAAATTTCTAAACTTTTCTAATTTTACAAAATAGTCCCTGTATGAAATAATACATATAATCACAAATCAAACACATGAAACTTACACAAAAAAATACTAAACATAATTACAAACACTTAGTCAAAGCCTTTAGCACTAGAACAGATTTTGTTATACTTGTAAATATGCCCTTAAATGTTTTAAAATTACAAAATGACCCTACAAATATCAAAACTCATAAAACATGATAAAAGATACATGATAACACCTTTAATAATTCCGTCATAGATTTGGCCAAGCATATATGGCCTTGGCAAAAATTTTGCAACTTTTGCAATTTGGTCCTTATATTTTCCACAATTGCGAAATAGCCTAAAAATAAAAAAAATCACAAAATCATACATTTAGGTTTAGCCAAACATGGAAATACATTCTGAGGCCTTCAAAATTTTGGAAAATTATTTTTAGACATCTACAAGTTTAAAATATAACTAGATAATAGAAAATATCACAAAATCAAGCATGAAAAAATTATTCAAAGGCCATTATAGGTTTTGACCAGCATGTATTTCGCTAAGAAAATGATTTTTCTATCATATATTTATATGAATATCAATATACATATACATCATAATTTTTATCAAGCATAAATATGCATAAATACATAATAAATAACGAATAAATTGACATAAATCAATATGAAAATATTAAGAAAAATAGCAAAAAAACATATACACAAAAATAATATTATTTATATCAACAAACACAAATTATCATAACAAAAATCAACTTATTGCTAATAAAAATTAAATAAAACAATAAAATCAAGAAACTTTGTTCATAGCCATCATACCTGACCTTTCAACATGGATTAAAATACACTAGCATAAGCATGATTTTGGCTCACTTAAATGAACAAAAAAAAATGAAAGTGCTTTTACCTTGGAAAGTGTAGAAAACATATAGAAATCTTGATTCTATTAAGTATTTTTTTTGTGTTTTTTTTTTTTGGTTGGAAACCATTAGGCTTCCTAGAAACATTTGCCCCCTTTATATAAAGGGAGAAAGTGGGCTAAGAGGGGCTAAAATCCCTTTTGGCCGAAAGCCTCAGAGAAATTCTAGCAATTTCCTTTTTTATATTAATTTATTTAAATAATTTACTTTGTAAATTTTTCTAGGTTTTAGTTAACTGATTTTTACTCATATAATAATTATCTAACCTTAGTTAGAAAGCCAATTATGGGTTATGGTTAGGTTACATGATGATTAGTTTAATATTAAGTTAGTATATAGTTAAAATGTAACTGTGTTAGTTAAAGAAAAATTCAATTCTAACCAAATTAGTTCATGTAACTACATCATTAATTTCCATATACATATAAACAAAAATTTGAAAATGGAAAAACAAAAAAATAGGGTCATAATTACAAATTTTATGAAATAATGAATTAGGAGGACTAAATTGTAAGAAATTAAAAGTTATGAATTAATAAATTTATTTAAAAGTTTAAACACATAAAAAGCCCAATTAAATATTTGTTTGAACAATTTGAGTCCAAAAGAATTAATAAAAATTTTGGAGAGAGAAAACATCATTGGGTCTTATCGTAAAATTAAAATAGGCTTAATAGCGCTTTATCAAAAAATTAATAGAGTAATCAAAAATAAGCTTTTTGGGCTTATAGCAAATGAAATAGGCTTAGGAAAAATAAAAAAAGGGCTTGACAATATTGTTGGGCTTGTTGAGAAATTATTTTGTTTGTTGGGCCTATTTGTAAAATTTGAAAGTTTTAAGCTCATTCAAGAAATTTGGCCCTAAATAAAATTAAAAAAGAAAAATAAAAAATTTCTCAAGAAAATCCCAAGTGTTGAATTCTAAAGGAAAAATTTGAGAAATTTTACTTGTAAGAAAAAAGAAATTAAAAATTTTATGAGAAAAACCTTTATGAAAGAAAATTATTATTTGAAAAAAATGCAAAACTCATAAAATAAGTTGAATTTTTCAAAACTGATTCGATATAAATTGAATGAAAATATTTGAAGAATTTTAAAAATTATAAACTTATAAAAATCTTGCTGAGAGAATTTATGGAGTTGAGAACTCCATATTTTAAAACAAGGAAATTCGAAAGATATATTCAAATTTTATAAAAAAGAATTTTATTCAACACATTAATCAAAATATTAATTTATAAAAATTATAATGATAGAAACTTGAAATTCAAAGGAAATTTTACCTAAAAATTTTTTAGAATTGTGATACTCACAGTATTATGAAAAATTTAAATTTAAGTCCTAAAATTGACAACTTGATAGCTCATAGTAAAAAAATGCCAATATGAATTTTTCCTTGGATTTTTTTGATCTTTTCGGAGTAAGTATCATCATAAATACTGCACTAGTATTTATAAAAATATACGATGATCAGCTTTTTAAATTTTATGAAATACTTTCAAAAAATTCTTAAAAATGGGAAATTTGACTATGATATCATCCTTAAAAATAAATTTCAAAATTTTAAAAGAACAAATTTAAAAGTTAATCTTGCCTTGATATTCGTCTTTTTATCCAAGATAGTCCCTTGAAATGGCACTTTTATTGTCATGTGCACCTGTGGCCAATTAAGTATGACTAAAAATATTTTGAAAATGTTCAATCCACTTGAAAGAAGCCTACGCTCACTAGGCGGCTACTAAGTTCTTGGTCTCAGATATTTTTCACCTATTAAGGTAAGGGCCTGGACAAAATTAAGTGTTAACAGCATGTCACACATTTCTTTTTGTCATAAACATTTAGATGTCTTGGCTTGAGCCTAGACCTAGGAATCCCGAAAAAACCAAAATTCCCCTGTTATTGCCTTGGCAGCATTATAATCATGACTTGAAAAATCATTTTCGATCTTTAAACAAATTTTCATGGATTTGTTTTTTATATTTTTGCTGAAAGGGCATCGATTTACCTTTCCAACAGTATCTTGTTTGCCCTCGGATCATTCTAGATGAAGGAGTTATGATTTTCCAAAATGCTACCTGGAACCCTTTGAATCAGTGATTTACCATATGTTTAGGCCATTTTGGCCCATTAGATTTTTTTTTTGGAGTTTTAAAATATTTTTCCTAAAAATTTCATGAAATTCCCTTTTTTAAAAGGCATCTTTTGTGATTTAACGATTTTGTAAAAGTCAGGAATGATTTTTCAAATTTTGCCACACCCTTTCTCTTGCACGTGCTGTCAATGCTGCATTTGACCTAACTTCAAAAATTATTTCCACCCGAAAGGTGATTTTTTTGGGATTTTTGAATATTTTTACATTAAACCTCATTGAATCATCTTTCCAATGGTATTCACCAAGTTCCTGACACCTCCAAATTTCCTTGGAATAAATTCAAAAGGGGGATACTATAATGCTCCCTTATTTTCAGCGATAGGCAAAACCTAGCGATTTCCCTGAATTTTCACTCTGAGGCATTCAGATGCCTTCATGTGATCTCAATTAACCTTGTCAAGTTAAAAAGAACATGTGTCAACCCTATAGCCTTAGATCAAGGCACGAATAAGTTTTCAAAATTTAGTATTCTTATTTTTATCTATTTTCTTTTTATCAAAAATCACCTATTTTGTTAAAAATTGTCAAAATCTTATTTTGTCAAGAAATCATCAAACCCTTGTTATGATAAATCCTTCAAGCTTGTTTTTCCAAAAATTAGCAGAACTGTCATCCATAGGGATACCATAACCTTATTTTTGAGGGGATACCATAAACCTACTTCTAAAAATTATCATCATTAAATTTTTTTCTCTCCTAATTTTTTTTTAACTTGTCAAGATTTTGGTCGATTTTCATGTCTTGATTAATCAATGGATCCAAACATATCTCTAAAATTATCAACTTGGTTATTTTAATATAATCAATGATGATTACGATATACATTTCATTCGCATCTCTTTCTTTTTTTATTGTTTTGCATGATTTATTTTTATGCAATATTATCTCATTATTATCATCTTAAAATCATATTTTTCTTTCTAGTGGGTGTCTTGCATTCATATTTGTCAAAACCATTTTTTCAAAAAAAATACGAAGGTATCTTCCTAGTGCTTAACATGGGATATCCATTTTTTTTCAAAATTAAACTTAGAGATGATTCTAGCTTAAAATCTGAGTGCTCCTCATCTCGTAGGCTACGTTATGAGATTTAAACTTTCTTTAAAAATTGGGTTTATCATTTTATTCAAACTCGTGTATTAAAAGGGGATTATATCAAAATAAGGACTAGTTAAAACTGATGAAACCAAAGCTAAATTAAGACATGGTTAGAAAGGTACTAATTTTAGGTATCATGGAGAGGTTTATACTTTCTTATGTGTAACTGACTCCTAAACCCAATTGGCGAATCTTTGGACCATGCAGACCATGAAATCAATTTTTTCAAATTTTGTAACTTAGAATATCAATTTCAATAGGCAATTGATCACGCTTAGCCCAAATTATCGGTGGCAACTCTAATTGTTGGCCATTTCATAGTGGCCATCCAAGACTAGTTAGATAAGTGATTCATTCATTGGTCCCTTTCTATGATTAAGAGTTGAAAACCCATCCCTTCTAGCACCCTTAATGACATAAAAAGGGAAAAGTTTTAAGCATGAGGACACTTCCTTTTCAAGAAGATTATTTTAAGTCATGTGTATCGACTTTCATAATGAAAGCCAAAGGTTAGGACAAAGTGCTAATAGCTTGGCAACTCTACTAAGGACCAAATTTAGAGAGTTAGGCCTACAACTAGCCATGCCTTACCTAGTTCTCGACTTTCTCAATTTTTGATCACTATTTAACTGTAATCCCCTTCTGTTTTTGTTTACTAATCTTTTATTTGTCATATTTTTTGTCAAGTCATCGTCAGGGATTACCTTATGTTTGAATAAATGTTGATTCAAAAATATGTTAATACAGGAGTAAATAAAAAGTTTGACTAGTTTTTTGACACACAGCGTGCACATGCATTTATATTAGATTCCCACCAAATCACATGGTGAGGTAAAAGTCCTAATTATTAGTAGAAAGTGAGCTATCCACCTTTGTGAGTACCCTTCTGCACATGCATATTAATACCTTTTGAAGAGTAAAATACCTACGTTTCTCATGAGTATCCCTCTGCATTTGCAAGTGGAAATATTGCTATAATAACCCAGAGAATAAGACACTCAGGGAAATACTTTTAACCATTACTCTTCCATAACATAGTTAGCAGTAGTAAACTACATTGTCACCCATATTTGTTAATCAGTATCAAGATATGATGTTATGCTATCTGATTGATAGGAAACCTTTGTCGATAACTGAGTGATGGCAAATAAATGTCATTACTTACAAGGCATAAGCCATTATGTCACCAAATAGTGGCTTAGCATAAATCATACCTTAAGTGGTGGCGAACAAACATCACTGCCTAATCATTTAGTTTTGTCCTTAATAGACATCATACCATCTCAATAAAGTCATAATCAACCCAAATAAGCTATTATGCTATTTGAATGGCAGCTCAAAGTTGATGCTCTCTATGGGTACCTAACTTGTCCTAATGCTTGTCATGTCTGCCTCTAAGTATCATAATGCCTATTATTGGGGCATTGCCATAAGTCATTTAGATTCTTTTAGTCCTTATTTGTGTCTATGTTATTTTGTATTGTCATTAACTTATTTCCTTGTTTTTTGTTTTATTTTATTGCTTCATGCATTATAACATCATAATCATCACTGCAGGGATAATTGGTTTAGAGTTTTAGTTTTCAGCAAGGGGTGCTTGTCATAGAGCAACACTCCTCATCGTTAAGTCTTTCAAAAATGTCAGGGCATCATTAGAGTGCCATAGGGTATGGATAGGTACATTCTCAAGCCTGATTATGTCTCAACAATGCATGAAAATGTTAATATGGGGTACCGTTAGAATGACTAGCAAGATTTGAAACATATGTGGCTAGTTGGAACAATGGTGAGAGAGAATCATTTGTAAAAAAGTATAGAGACATAGTCTTCTTACTCCAAGTCTAGTTAGATGTTAACTTGTATAAACAACATCACAGTTTTAGAACCTAACATATCGATGCTTTACTTTTAACCAAGAAGATCTAGTCCCCACGATTGATGAATACATGGCTCTACTCAACATTAAAAAAGGTCAAGTCTAATAGGAAGTACTATAAATCATCACAACCTCTACCATTCAAGAAGAGGCTAGCACAAATCCTTGAAGCCACAGAGCCATGGATCAATAAACATGTTAAGGTGAAAGGGAATAGTTAGCGCATTTCTTAGTTCGTTTAAAGGAAGCAATGGTTAATGTTACCAATCCCAAGGAAATTTAGGATGTCTATGCACTAGCTATATATGGAGTGGTCATATTTTCAAAGATTCTAGGTTATATCAAGGTGACAATCATAGATTTCTTTTCTCGATTGTGTTGCAACATCAACCCTGGACCATTACTGCCTAGACTTTTTGAGGCCTCAGTTTATGCAAAAAAATAAGGACAAGTTAGTTCATTAGATGTGCCTTACTCCTTCACACTTGCTCATTCGCCACTATCACTACAAAGAGAAGAAAATATTACACAACTTTTTGCCCAATTTCAGCCTTATCTCTAAAGTCCTTTAAAAAATGGCCCTAAAACAAGTCTGAGGAGTAATCGATCCAGAAGTTTTAAAATCTCAAAGGAAAAGAGGTCACATGGAAGGCCCCATGGTTTTTTCCTCAGTCCATCATATACAGATGTAGAGATCTTAATTGCGTGCCACTTATAGGATTATGAGGAAGCACTAGTTATGCCTTCTCCTAGTTTTGTGATAGTTTCAGTGTCGATAAATCATCTATTTCGCTCAAGACCTCAAACATTAGGACTTCAATTATAATGAGCCCAATTACAAGTCAAAAGTCCCAACAGCCTTCCTTGCTTAGGGGTGAATTCATTACATGGAGAAATATTAGAGAGAAAGCAGTATGACTCTGAGGTATGACAAGTGAAGGATCCATCATACTACTAATACCTTGTCACTATCCAGTGTTAGGATATTATAAGTACCAATTGGTGGGTCTCCTTTTGAGATTAAATTGCTTAAGCAGGAGCTCAAACAAGAAAAGACAACCTTTACCTCAGAAATCACTCATCTAAGGGATGGAAATAGTTAATTAGAGATGGATTTCTATCTCTAGGATGGAGAGATGAATTAGGTCATCAAGGAATAAAATCACTTCAATGATGATCTCGATAGCTTAAAAAAAGACTATGTGGCACTCAAAAAAGCAAGCAATTTTTAATTAATTGGTAAGACATCAGCTGAATGGGAGGTGGAATGTGCTACCTTCGTTAAAGAGTTATATTAGTGGTAAGAAGAAACTATGATCAATAAGGAAAAGCTTATTAGGGCTCGTGCTGTCATGTTAACCTGTTAGAAGAGAATTGAAAGTTTAGAAGCTTGGGTGCGTAATTTGAGAGTGGATTGGGTTGAAAATGAAACTCTCACACTTACAGTTCAAAGTTTGAAAGATTGCTAAGACCGTATTGATGAGTTGGTGAGAGCCTTTGAGCAGCGTGAACAAGAATAGCAGGCAATGATTGAGAAGGCATGCCTAACTTATTAAGAGCATCACTGTCATTTCATTGAGCAAATTCAGGCAGCCTAGATGGAGGTAAATAACATTGTTGAGATAGCTTGATCATTAAAGTGAGACATCATACCCATCGATTACCATAAGTAGTAGTTATTGAATCTCTTGGAACATGTGATTAAAAATGTAACCATGTTAGATATTTTAAAATGTAATCATATGCAATTGAACTTTTTTTGTTGCTCTATGAAAGATATTATTGGTGAAGCTATTTTACAAACCAATTTTCTCTATTGCATTTGAATAACTAACTTTATTTTGTTATTGTCATATCCATGTATCCATAACAATAATCATCTATTGTCATGAATCCATCATCATCATTTCATCATAAGCAACAATAACAAATACATTTTAACAAAATCTAATATGGGATGGCCATAAAAGTTCAAGAGATTCTGAAACTAAGCAAAGAACATGGAACTAATCATCCTAAATTACTATAATACATGCCATCACAAATAACTCATGGAAAACAATCACCAAGCATGGATACAATGACTAGAGTTGATGCACAAAGAGTGTTAAGACTAGGTGCTTCATTGGCAAGATGAAATACAGGCACAAATCATGATGCTTGTGGAGTTATTAACAACCTTTAAAGAAAAAGGATAGGTCAGTACCACAGATACCGAAAAAGAATCTACTAATCTAAAAAAAATCATCTTATCGATAGTACTGAGGTTACTGAAGAAAGAACTCATCAAGAGCATAAACCTAACACAATGCCAACCTTGCGAAGACCACAAGTAATCTATTTGAATCTTATGGTAGCAAACGAATTTGTCTCTAACTTTCATGGAAAAAATACGAGGGTTTCTCCCACTGATCCTATAACCTTTAACAATAATGATCAAGAAATGACAAATGGTCAGAAGCTTGCAACATTTGTCGATGAAATAGATAAGTATCAGCTGTTGGAGAAGTGTCTTGAAGCCATCGAGGGGAGTGACAAGTTTAGAGCCATTAACACAAAATCTTTGTCTTTGGTGTCTAACTTTATCATTCTCCCCAAGTTTAAGGTACCAAAGTTTAAGAAGTTCAACGGAACCACTGACCCTACCATGCATGTTTGAATGTACCTCAGGAAGATGGCAGCGTATGAAAAAGTTGACAAACCTTCTCATCCATTACTTCTAACATAGTTCAACTGAGGCAATTGCTCGATGGTACATCAAACTCGATAATGTAAAAATTATCATAAGTCG
>JBBYHM010381768.1:0-15995 GCA_038381775.1 Adansonia rubrostipa
CTGTGATATTTTATTTTCTCATATTATATTACGTTTTAGTTATTTTTTGTATTTTGTTCATGTTATATTCAAAATTGTCAAGTCTAATTGGTATTACATAAATAGCTTCAAATTTTGTCATGTTCAATGCATATAAATTGTGGCATATTCGTATATTCATGTCATGGTAATGTTATTTTCTTGTTTTATGTTGTATTCTAGTTATTTTTTCATGTCATGTTTATGTACAAAATAACTCTCAATTTTTCTCTTGTCATATAATGATAAGTTTTTTATTTTTTAAAAAAAAAATCATGTTAATTTTCGTTTTTATATTATAGAATAAAAAATATTGTATTGATAAATTATCTTTAAAAATTAAAATATTAAACAATAATAATATGGATAAGTTGACGTAAATAATAAATTTTTAAAATATAGGTATTACATAAAAAAATATTATCATGTTTGAATATAAAAAAATATGTTTAATGATGTTATAAGTTATGAGATATTGTATGATAGTTATTAAGTTTATATTTTATTAAAATTTTTATTTTTTAATATGAATATAATATAAATGAATTAAATGTTGATATCCATTTTAATTTTTTTACATATAACGAATAATATAATGAATTAGATTGGTGTTTTCTATTTATGTTATTTTATATTTGTATCTTATTTTAAAAGTTATTCTAAGGTGAATATTTTACATAATTTCTTATTATAATTTAATTTTAATTATAAATCTATAATACCTTTTATATTATAAATATATTTAATTTATTATCAATGGCAAATAAAATCAAAGCGGAGCGAGACCAAACACTAGTTTTAGGATAAAAGTGATCCTAATTTTTTTTGACTTATTTGCATGGTCTTTTTCCCCTTATCACTAAGGAGAAATAAATAGATGCACAATGTTTGGGCATGAAAAACGTGACTACTTGATTCGAGGGGTGAGATGCATGTGCCTCCGACCAAGAGAATCATCCGTCTCTAATGTACATCATTCATTCATCAAGTCTAAAAGAAAAAATCTGACATCACTATAAAAATTGTTGAATTCACGTTGAAAAGGTGTAAATAAAATTGATTACTCCTCACAAATTTATTTTTAATAAAATGGTAAATAGAGTCAAATTTTAGTTAGTACTTGGGCCAAAATTGCTGGCCTTGTAATGTTTTTTCTTTCTATTTTTTTGATATTTATTATTATTACATTTGTATTATTTTTACATTATAATCATATTAAAAATATTATATATATAAATTTTAATATTCCATTTATATATTTTAATATATTTATGTATTAGTATTGTGTTAATATTATTTTTTTTCAAATTGTATTGTTATATAGTTATTATTTTCGTTTGCCAATAAGATCACGTCTATTATCGTGAAGAGTACGTTAAACATTGTGAGGTCTAATATCAAACATAATAATAATTTTTTTTTGTTTTATACAAAAAAAAAAGTGTTGAAATTGAAAAAGATAGCAAGAAAAAGAAAAATGCCGTGCAAGAAACGCAATAAAACAAGGAAATTAAAGCAAGAAAAACAACAAAACATAAGATTTATGTGGTTTGATCAATGTCACCTATGTCTACGGGCAGAGAGAGAGATTTCTTAGTTCTTTGAGAAAACTGATACAGAAAAAAGATTTTTGTACCTCATATATATAATCACTAAGTTCAAATCCCAACTAAATAAGGATAATCCTAATCAATAGGGATAAATTCTATTCCTTATCCTAATCTAATTAGGACTTATCTAAACACAATCCTAATTAAATAAGGATTATAGTCTAGTTCTTATTATAATCTAATTAAGAATTATCTAATCAAAATTCAAGGTACTCAATAGTTCCCCACCTTAACTTGAATTTCCAAGCCTTTAGAACCAAGAATATCTCTCTGTCATCATGCCTCGAAGGGCCTTATGCCATGCGAACATTTACCAAGTCTAAGCTATGCTTGAACTTCTCTGCAGGTAATGACTTTGTCAACATATCTGTTGGATTATCTGCGATGGCTATCTTCTCTATGGAGAATAACTTTATTCAATTACATCGTGAATGAAATTCAACCTAACGTCTATATGCTTCGATATTTCATGATAAACTGGATTCTTAGCCAAGTTCAATACATTCTGACTATTACAACAAATGATAGGCCTCTGAACATTCAAGCCCAAACTATTAACAAGGCCATGCAACCATATACCTTCTTTAACCCCTTCTATCAATGACATATATTCTGCTTAAGTGGTAGACAAAACAATTGTAGACTAAAGTGTTGCTTTCTAACTGATGGCACATCCACACAAAGTGAAGATATAACATGTCAGGAATCTTCTTTTTATAAGATCTCCACTATAGTTAGAATTTGTATAGCCAACAAAACCACTAGAAAAACCATTAGTACCATAAACCAAGCAAATATCAGTCTTACTTTTCAACTATCGCATAATCCATTTAACAACCTCCCAGTGAGTTTTCCTAGGATTACTTATAAACTTTCTCACCACAATAACCACATAAGCTAAATCTGGCTTAGTACAAACCATGGCATACATTAAGCTCCCAACTAAGCTTGAGTAAGGAACTCTACTCATGTAATCTCTCTCTTCATCTGTACTAGATAGTGCACTAGCATCAAGTTTAAAATGTGCTACCAAAGGAGTAATAACCGGATTAGAATGATTCATTTGAAAAGACTGCAGTACCTTTGCAATGTACTTCTGCTGAGATACATACAACAGTCCTACTTTTTTGTCTCTCAAAATCTCTATGCCCAAAATTTTCTTAGCTACACTTAAATCCTTTATTTCAACTCATTGCTTAATAAAATTTTCAAACTGTTAATTTCAGCCTTGTTCTTGTAGACACCTAATTTTGTCCGGACCCTTTTCCCTGTCAATTCAAAAATATCTAAGATAAAAAATTAGGCACTTATCCTAGTGAAGGTAAATTTTTTTTAGGGGAATGTACATTTTCAAGGACTTTTTAAATGTGCTTAAATGATCGGAAATGCATGCGATAAAATTAGCGCCATTTCAAAGGTCATGAAGAGCAAATCTCAAATAAAAAGTACAAATGTCAAGGTAAAATAATTAACATTTAATTTTATACTTGTGAAATTTCAAAACGTGTTTCTGCGAATGTTACTACGATCAAACTTCCCAATTTTAGGAAGTTTTTTTAGAACTTTTCATTAAAGTGGGGAAATTCACTGTCGTATATTTTTATCGATACTTGTATGGTATTTATGCTAATATGTACTCTGAAAAATCAAAAATATTCAAGGAAAAATTTATATTGGCATTTTATACCATAAGGAGTCAGGTTATCCATTTTTTTGACTAATTTTGAATTTTTCATAGTATTGCGAGTTTTATACCCACAAAATTCTTCTGATAAAATTGTTTCAAATTCTGGATTCTTATCTTTACCATTTTGTAAATTAGTATTTTGGATAATAGGTTTTATTTAATTCATTTTTTTATAAATTTTAAAGTATTCATTGAAATTTTTTCGGTTCTAAAATACGAGCTTTTCTTCATTTGTAAATCTTTATGGTGGAATTTTCTTAAGTTTTCAACTTCAAAATTCTTTAAAAATTTTCATGTAACTACCATTAAATCATTTTTTTTAAATTTATTTATTTGCTATGAATTTTATATTTTCTTCATGTTCTCGAAATATGAAGTTTTTTACTCTGAAATTTTTTTGGGAAGATTTTTCTTAGTTTATAATTTTTTAAAAATCTTTAAGCATTATCATTTACTCCATATTAAATATGTTTTGAAAATTTCAATTTATTTCATGAGTTTCGAAATTTTTTTCTATTACCGAGATACGGGTTTTATACTCCGTAAATTTTTTTGATAGGATATTTTTGAGTTGATAATTTTTAAAATTCTTCAAATATTATTGTTTGATTCCTACTAAATTGGTTTTGAAAATTTCAATTTATTTTGAGTTTTAGAATTTTTTTTGTTACTGAGATACAGATTTTATACTCCGTAAATTTTTTAGCGAGATTTTTTTCCAGTTTCTAATTTTTAAATTTCTTTCAATATTATTATTTCATCCATATTAAATCAGTATTAAAGTTTTAATTTATTTTTATGAATTTTAGAATTTTTTTGTTATTGAGATACGAAGTTTTCTACGCGTAAAATTTTTCATGGGATTTTTCCAGTTTTATAAATTTCAAAATTTTTCAAATATTATTTTTTAAATCATATTAAATCAGTTTTAAAAATTTTAATTTATTTTATGAGTTTTGTATTTTTTAGATAAAATAATTTTTATCCGAAAGGATTTTTCTCATATAATTTTATAAGTTTTGAAACTCCAATCATTTTTTTATTTTTATTATTTCATTTTCAATTTTTTTATGATTATTAATTATTAATTTTCTATTTTATTATCATTTTCATTTTATTTCGATTATTGATTACTTTTTACTAATTTCATGAAAATTAATCTAGTTAATTTTCAACTTTTCCCTTAATCAATTTAGCTGGTTCCTAATTATCTATTACTTGGTATTATCAAAATAATCATGTCAAAATATTTATGAATGACCACTAATTTCATGTCAATTTAATGCACTCCATCTTTTTTTGCAATTTAATGAATAAAATAATTAATTAATTAATTAATTAATTAATTAAAAAAAAGGAAGAAATTGGCAATGGCCCAATCAGCCAAGAAGGATTTGATTCCTTCTTGGCCGATTCTCCCCTGTATAAATAGGGGAGAATTGCTCAAGAGGAGAGCTTTTGGTTTTCTTGCTGAAAAAATCAGTAAAAAAAAATATATAGTTTATTTTAGTTTTCAATTTATTTAAGGTTTATTGTTTAATCTCTTAGTTTTTCTTCATCTTCATTCGTTTCTTTTCTTATTTATGATTCAAAAATTATGTTAAGGCTCATGGATTCTCATACATGTTGAAAGGCTAAACATGGTGAATATATATATCTATATACACACACAAGATATTAGTTGTTGTTCTTGTTTTTTTAACTACATATTGATTTTTTTAATAAAATATGTTGTTTGTTGTTGAGATCTTGATCTTATCATATATATGTTGGTGTTTAAGTTGTTCTTCTCTTAATGTTTTCATGTTAATATATGATTAAATAGGTTTGCATACTGATTTTTGTTTTTATTTAAACTTGGTAATATTAATTTATATTATATTTATTTCTATTTTCATGATTTCGTGTATCAAAACATATTTATATTTGATTTTTTTTACTTTGGCCGAATCCAATAAGCTTTATGGCTGATGATTTTGTGCTTGTTCTTGTCATGATTTTATGTTTTCTTCTTAATTTTTTTTATTTTTTAGGTTATTTTATAATATTAGTAAACATAGGGGCTAAATTGCGAAACTTGTAGAAACCTTTTTAGGCAATTCTTGGTTTGGTCGAAGGCTCTATGGGTCTTAAAAATTTTAATTTATGTGTTTAGAAACATAATTTAAGCATTTTTAACACTTTAAGGGTTATTTTACAATTTTAGGAAGTTTAAGGATTAGATTGCAAAATATGAAAAAAATTATGCTTTATGGCTAAATGTGTTTGGCTGAACATCTTTATATATTTTTTTCCATGTTTTCTTTTTGATTCTTTGCTGATTTGATGACTTGGTGTTGTTTTATGATATTTTATTAAATAAGGGTTGAAATATAATTTTATAAAGTTTAGGGGTTACTTTGTAAATTAAAAAAATTTTAGGGAAAGGTATTTGGCTGAATCTTTGTTGATATATTGGTTGCATTTTCATGCATAATTTCATATGATTTTTATAATTTTTAGGTTATTGTATTATGTAGACTAAAATGAAAATTTACAAAAGTGTAGGGACTAAATAGCAAATCTTCATATTTGGGGGGCAAAATAAACATTTTACCAATTTTAACGATTTCTATTATTTCTGTGGCTTTTCGTAGGGATATAGAAATTTTCAAAACTTTTCATATTTATTCGATCTTTCAAAGAATACGAAATGTATTGTTCAAAAACCTAAGGGCATTTTGGTAATTTTGCTCGTAAAAACACTTTTAAGCCAAAGATGAATATTTAGGATTGATTCAACTCTTCAAGGTCATTTTAGTGTCCATTAGGGGTACCGAGATATTTTCATGTCGAAAGTATACCCTACGGGCATTCTTATAATTTTTTTCATCGGAATGCTTTTATACCAAAGGTGAATGTTTAGGGTTCATTTAGCCTTCTAAGGTCATTTTAGTATCCATTAAGGGTACCGAGATACTTTCATGAAAAAGGTATACGCTAGGGGCATTTTTGTAATTTTTCTCAAAGGGATGTTGTATGCCAAAGGTGAATGTTTAGGATTCATTTAGCCTTCTAAGGTCATTTTAGTGTCCATTAAGGGTATCAAGATACTCTCATGTCGAAGGTATACCCAGGGGTATTTTCATAGTTTTTCTCATTAGGATATTTTTATGCCAAAGGTGAATGTTTAGGAGTCATTTATGTTTCTACGGTCATTTTAGTGTCCATTAGGGGTACCGATATACTTTCATGTTGAAGGTATATCTTGGGAGCATTTTTGTAGTTTTCTCCACTGGGATGCTTTTATGCCGAAAGTGAATGTTTTTAGGATTCATTTAGGCTTTGAAGGTCAGTTTGGTGTCCATTAGGGATACCGAATACTTTTACGTCAAAGGTATACCTTAGGGGCATTTTGGTAATTTCACTAAGACCAAGTCCTATGTGATTACAAGGATACTTTCATGTTGAAGGAACACGTTAGGAATAGGCTCGTCATTTTAGATTATTATTGAGCTTTAGGAAGTTTTATAATATTTTCAATAAAATATAAATTTTCTTCTTAGAAAATTAAGGTAATGTCTCTAAGTTAAAATAATACGTAGAATTTCTCCCAAAATATGAGAAAGGTTCTACGGATTATTTTAATATCGAGATATCATTTTAAAAATGAAAATCAGGTTCTTATAAATTTAAAAAAATAATAATAATAATAAAAACTTTCACGTTCCTTTGGCCCTCTATCGGGGTGCAAAAAATATTTTTAATTTTAAAACCTCTTGTGTTCCTCTAGTTTTCTGTTGGGATACAAAGGAGAATGATAAAAAGCTTTCGAATTCCACTAGTCTTTCGATGGAATATGAAAGAGATTTTAAGGTCCAAAATTTTAATAACCCGATCTTCCTAATATAGCATAATAAATTGGTCTTAAAAATTCATTATTTTGAAAATCTATAATTAAATGCTACATGTTGGAGCCAAATAAAAATTAAAATTCAAGTTAGCACATAATTAATAAGGTACTAATTTTCAGGCATCATGAGAAGGTCAATCCTTACTTGTGATTATTCTAACCCTTTTATATGATCTTTGGTATGATCGCAGGCCTTGGAGTTTGCATTCTAGGGTTTCGTAACCCTCAAAATACAAACTCCAGTAGGTGATCAATCTCACCTAGCCTAAATACATTAGTGGCAGCTCCAAATAAATAATCACTTCGTAATGACTATTTAAGGTTAAGTCAAGTGAGCAATCCATCTCGCCCACCAAGTCTCTAGAAATAAGAAAATGTGAATAAAGATATGGCCTATAGAAATAAGAGAATATAAAGTAGTGATAAATTTACAAGTATAAGAGCAAAGGCCATTTAAGCCAGGCTTGGTCCAGATTCATATCTGGGCCACATTGCGATAGCTTGGCAACTCTGTTGGGGATAGGTTAGAGAGTTAGGCCTAAAATTAATTACATGTTAACAAAATTTTGATTAAGTTGGTTTCAACTGGTATTTAACTATAATTCCCAATATTTTTAAATTTTTTTATTTATACGGATATTTCGATCTATATGGTTCATACTTTTTACTAACACTGTTGTTGCCTTTGTAGCATTATTTCTAAGGGTATTTAGGATAAGGGTTGTTATTTTTTTTTTGAAAGTGTCAGGTTAAAAAAGGTGAGTTGTTTCCCCACACACATTATGCATATGCAAATGCATTAGATTCTCTTCCACATAATAGAAGGGGCATAGGTACCTAATATTTTAGGAGGGGGTGAAGTAGCTCTGCCTTCTGAGGTGTTAGCCTCTGTCTGGGCCATTGAAAAGCCTATCGACTATAAATTCCTACGCCTGTTCGAGGTGTTAGCCTCATTATGGGCATGGAGGATACTCCTACTTGAATTGAACCTTTTTTGACATAAATTCGCAATGGGTAAGGATTAAGGTAACTCGTCAGTTCTTTTCAGACTAGGGTAACAATTCAAACCTATTTAGATGTTTAACCCAAACCTCATGTAATAAGCTATAGGAGACTTACCTCATTAGAGCCATACCCGGTTCTAGCAATTAACAAAGTAGGTACACTTGGGGGAACACTTCTAACCCTTTACCCTGATTATTTGATTTTTTTATAAGTGTTGTTATGTTGCTATGATACATTGTATTTACTTTTCGCATTCGTTTGCTGTATTGTGAAGGATTTTCTTAGTTTTTTAGCTCGACATTCATATCCTATGGAAACTTGTAAATTCATTTCTAGGTTTTTTTTTTTAACTTTTGCAAAGTTCATGCCTTTATATGCTCATGCATTGATAATTTTTATAATATACTAAAACAATTCCATTTATTGTATTTCCAAGAATCACGACATGGATGGTAATATTGGGGTAAGAATCAGTGTGTTAGAGTCCATTTAAGAGGTATTTGGTCATGAAGTTCGAGGAAGAAAAAAACAGATCAAAAAATTGATAAAAATGATCAAGGGTCTAAAAAAAGAGGCTTGCCTAGGAGCACCCTTAACCTTGTGAATTCAAAATGTCAAAATTTAGGAGATCAATTGGAAGCCTGAATAAGTGCTTTGGAAGGGGTAGTCAAAGGAATAGGACAGAAGATTCAAGAGATAAATGAGCAATTATTTGGATAGACAAAAATTATCAAAGATCTTCTAAGTGCTCCCCAAGGATTAGCTGGACCTAGTGAACCATCAGAACAAAATCCCAATCTTTGGTCCATGCAGATAATCAAAATGAATCCACCTAATTCTATACCTATAAAAATTAGTTTGCCTTTTAACCCTGCAAGTCTCCATAGTTGTAGGCAGCCACCTTCTGATGACCGTACCAAGAAATGGTCATGAAAAAATCATAAATTTAATTCAATCCTAGTAACCTATAAGGAACTGTACTCTATATTGCTTTAACATTAGCTTATTGCTCCCGAATACATTCTTCCATATCAACCTTCTTATCCTGAATGGTTTAACATTAATGAACATTGCAAATACCATGCAGGAATATGAGGACATTCAATAAAAGTGTGCTTTACCTTTAAAAAGAAAGTTCAAAAGCTACTTGATGCCTGCATAATTCAGTTTGAACCAAGGATGAATGTTGTTGCTGAACTCCTACCTTATTAGTAGAGGCATTAGAACATTTGGGGCGATAAAATGATTATGGAGACAACCTTTTGGTTGCTTAGACTTGTGAATATGGGCTTTGTAAATATAGGGTTTTATAAATATAAGACAAGCAAATGAAGTGATCATGAGGCATTTTGTAAATATAGGGTTCAAAAAGAATGATTAATGCTTGCAAAGACTTCCTAAAAGCACCAATGTAGTTAGAAAAATAAAGTGTTTACAAGAGTAGTCCTCTTGTTTCTTGTTCTTTTGAATATTGTAAATGTACACCAACTATGAACAAATAAATCAGTGGCTTTGGTTGATGAAATGACAGTGTAGAATCATGACTCGAATCCCGTAGATTCTTGGCTCTACAATAATCTTCATAACCAATATTTAGCTTATTGTTTGACATTCAATTTGTTTCATCATATACTGTTCATTCATTCTTTCATTTATTCATTCATTTGTTCATTAACTTATACATTAATTTTTCCATTAATTGATATACATACATAGATAAAATAAAGACAAATGTTTACAAGATATATGTATTCACGCATATTGATTTAAGTTTCATTTTTTTTAAGGGTGAAGTATTGCAAATTTGATGAAGTTACTTGAAACAAATAAGTCTGTTTGCACCCAGTAAGTATAATTTGTACTTTTGTCAGGGATTTGGGGAGTACAAGTTGAAATGCAATTATCTCAAAATATTCAATCTTTATCATACTAACACTTTTGCAAAGGATTTGGGGAGTATAAGTTGAAATGCAATTATTTCAAAATACTCAGTCTTCATCATACCAACACTTCTGCTGGGGATTCAGGGAAATGCAAGCTTAAAGACCATTATTTAAAATTTAAGATAAACAGTCAGAGGACACTAATATTGGTCCCCTTTGATAAGGGGCGGATATAAAAATCATTGTGTAAAAAACAGAATTGGGGTCTTTGACTTTAACAAGAATGAAAGGTCCTGCAAAAGCAAAACCATAACTAGAAAATTGTTATTACAAATAGTCCCGTATCATAAAAACACTTCTATCGAGGATCTGGGGAAGTGCAAACTGAAAGGCAACCACTTTATGGTGTTTAATATGTGGAAGTCGATCCCATAAAACATATTCATGCTAACTAAGAGGTGATAGGTAGCATATATGGGGTGAGAAAGTAATTCTATCATAGCTGACAAGACCCTAAGAAGTAGAGACAAGGAAATCCATTCAGATGGTGTCCTCGACCCTAGCATTTCATTGTTCAGCAAACCTCAACAGAATTACATGATCTCTATCATTCCAACAAAACTTGGAAAACTCCCTACCTAAGGTGGTAAAATTTGAGTATCAAGGTGCAACATTTTTTGTCTAAGGATTTCATCAACCAATGCATGTTGTTCAATGTGAAGATAATCCAAAGTATCAGCATGATCGGTAGGAGATTACAAGCTGTTGTAAATTCCAACTTGTGTTAACTTGATGATTCTTTGCTATGCAATGAGCTTTTGGATTCATCTTCTCTATTAAGAAATTTAGTAAAAAGTCATGTAGTGGTTGTCTTCACGGCGTGATTGTGATGAAAATAAATAACCATACATCTTATGGAATTCCTAATTTCGAGGACTTAGAGTTTGATGCACCTTTTAATATTCCATTAGCTTCCCTATAGTGTAGCCATAGAGGATGCCAATTCAATGCAATTCTAGGAGCAGGTCAATGACTATTAAGGCTGATTAGTTGAAGGGTCATCGACCTTTTGGTAGTATGCCAATCAGGGGAAATTTCTATCTCGACTTCAAAATTTTGAAATAAATTTTGATTTGTAAATAATATGCATACTTCACTAACCATGAATTTTGTTCATAATGATTTCCAATATTTAGGATAATGAGAACATTTTGGAAAATTTTTGTTTAGTTAGTAACCATCGTTAGTTTGAACTCTCTCAGAAAGGTCCTTCATTTCTACATATATAATTCTCCCAAACATTCAGCTATAGACCTTTCACTACTACAAACTTTCCACACATAAATGTTCTTTTCTATGGATTCCTTGAAGGTTGAACAAATAGGTTATGCTCTTAAAAGATTTAGAGATCGATAGTTTGACATGTGTTAAAATAATGATAGTAATTTTGAGATTTCTCTTATTTTGATAATCTTTTGCCAGAATTTTTATGACACTCTTCCAAATCCTCAATTTAGGAAGAATGAGAGTGAACATAAGCAAAATTTCCTTTTCTTTTTCAGCAAAACCTTTTCAAACCAATTTTTGATAAATAAGATATGAGATATGAGATCTTTTCCAAGCCAATCTGACTTTCTTTCTTACAGGCTCAACTAGTCATTGGTGGCTATGAAGCCAAGCATATTGAAGGGCATACTTTAAACCTTTATTGAGTGCAACATCATGCTATTGAAGTATTCAAAATGATTTTGAAAAAAATAATTTTGTTTTCCTAGCGAAATGCTTGACCAGTTCCAATGACTATGTTTGAAATGAAAAATAGCCTTCTTTCTCTATCTTTTCTTAAATATAGAAAATTATTCCTTTTGTAGTCCCCTTTGAGCTTGATTGTTTATTTTCTATCTCTAAAACCTAATTAAGGATCACCCTCCATACTAGGGGGTAAGGAAGTAAAGCCTCAAGATTAGAAAAGGCAAATTCCATTATAAAGTTACGACAAGAAGAAATCAGATGTCTTGAAGTAAATTTTGAAGAAAGAAAAAAGTTTGAATTTCAAGTTCAAAATAAAATTTCAAGTTATTTTAAAATAAATAACAATGAAAGTTTTAAAGAAAAAAATAAATAAAGAAAAATGAAAAAAACAAAAGTTGCTGAAGAAAAAAGATTTGTACATCTTGAAAGACATGCCGAAATCAAGTCTTTTTAAAAAGAACTGATCATTGATTCAATTACCCTTAAATGCTTTATTTGGGCCTATTTATCCTTTTCTTTCTAAACCATGAACCATGGCCTACATTACATACCTAACAAAGTCTATTTTGATCAAACATAGCTATCAGGCTGTCAAGCTGTTCCTAGGAAGCTCTCTAAAATTTTATCTCTTTAAGTGATTTTTAAGTCTTTAATAATATAATGAGGAAGGCTTAAAGGCTTAAGAATTATTCCTAAATCAACAAAGATAGTCACCAATCAGAGAGAACCTATCATCCTAATTCAAAAATGACCCCAAACCTTTGAAAATTTCACGATCTTAACAAAAGGTTGAGTTAAATGCCGTAACATTGATTACTTTCTAAATAACCTTTAAGGACTTTGCACCTAACCTTGAGAATTGATGCTTACCAAAAGCCTTTTAGATCAATCCTTTAAGTTTTGGTGTTTACTAGCATTAGTTTAACACCTATCAGGCTATTATATTTAAAGATTAAAAAGATGTTATAACTTGATTGTTTGTCTTTCAAGGAATTCTTTAAATGAACATCTATTTGAATTTGTCTTGGTAAACCTCTACTTTGTCATCTCAATTTCTTCAAGATAAATTTTAGTAGTGTCACCTATTTGTGCCTCTAAATTCACTTATTCATCTTATTCAAAGAAGTCTCGAATGGTGATCATCGATCATAAAAAAGTTTTAACATCATGATGAATATAGCACATCCATTACCCTTGATATTGGAAAATCCATGGTTGGAATTGTTTTTAAATTTTTATAAATTTTGATTGAGTAAACTTTTTCCCCAGGTTAGAATGAAAAGGTGATCTCATTCTATAAATCTTGGAATTTTGATAAAATATGATACTTTTTATTATTTCAATAGAAGTTTGTGAATATACCTTGTACATGATATTTATCCAATTGTATAAATTCTATCTTTGAATTGATGAACACTAATTTCATATTTGAAGACTTTTCAAGAAATGTTGAACAATGCTATGAAAAAATCTGTCACCTTCTTGGTTCGGTCGAAGGCTCTAAGGGTCTTAAAAATTTTGATTTATGTGTTTAGAAACATGATTTAGGCATTTTTAGCATTTTAGGGATCATTTTGTAATTGTAATAAGCTTAAAGACTAGATTGCAAAATATGAAAAAGTTATGCTTTATGGCTAAATGTGTTTGACCGAACCTCTGTACATATTTTTTTCCATGTTTTTTTTTGATTCTTTGCTGATTTGATGACTTGTTATTGTTGTTTTATGATATTTTATTATATAAGGTTTGACATATAATTTTATAAAGTTTAGGGGTTACTTTGTAAATTAAAAAAATTTTAGGACAAGGTATTTGGCCAAATCTTTGTTGATATATTGGTTGTATTTTCATGCATAATTTCATATGATTTTTATAATTTTTAGGTTATTTTATTATGTAGGGACTAAAATGAAAATTTTGAAAAATGCAGGGACTAAATAGCATATCTTCATATTTGAGGGGGCAAAGTTGACATTTTACCAGTTTTAAAGATTTTTATTATTTTTATGGCTTTTCATAGGGATATAGAAATTTTCAAAACTTTTCGTTTTTGATCGATCTTTCAAACAATACGAAATGTAATTTTCAAAAACCTTAGGGTATTTTGGTAATTTTACTCATAGGGACACTTTTAAGCAAAGATTAATATTTAAGATTGGTTTAGTCTTCCAAGGTCATTTTAGTGTCCATTAGGGGTACCAGGATACTTTCATATCGAAGGTATACCGTCGGGACATTTTCGTAATTTTTCTCATCGGGATACTTTTATACCAAAGATGAATGTTTAGGATTCATTTAGCCTTCTAAGGTCATTTTAGTGTCCATTAGGGGTATCGGGATACTTTAATGTCGAAAGTATACCCTAGGGGTATTTTCATAATTTTTTCACTAGATGCTTTTATGCCAAAAGTGAATGTTTAAGATTCATTTAACCTTATAAGGTCATTTAGTGTCCGTTAAGGGTACCGAGATGCTTTCTGCCATAGGTTAATGTTTGGGATTCATTCAGCCCTCCAAGGTCATTTTAGTGTCTATTACGGGTATCAAGATACTTTCATGTTGAAGGTATACCATAAGGGGTATTTTCGTAATTTTTTTGTCAGATGTTTTTATGCGAAAGGTAAATGTTTAGGATTCATTTAGCCTTTTAAGGTCATTTTGGTGTTCATTAGGGGTATCGGGATACTTTCATGTTGAAAGTATACCCTAGGGATGTTTTGGTAATTTCGTTAAAACCGAGTTCTATGTGATTACAAGGATATTTTCATATCTAAGGAACGCATTAGGAATAGGCTCATCATTTTAGATTGTTATTAAGCTTTAGGAAGTTTTATAATATTTTCAATAAAATATAAAAATTTTTCTTAGAAAAGCAATGTCTCCAAGTTAAAATAATACATAGAATTTCTCCCAAAATATGAGAGAGGTTTTACGAATTATTTTAATATCGAGATATCCTTTTTAAAATGAAAGTCAAGATTTTATAAATTTTAAAAAAAAAATTATAAAAACTTTCACATTCCTCTGGCTCTTCACCAGAATACAAAAGTTATTTTTAATTTAAAACCTTTTGTGTTCATTTGGTTTTTCGTTGGGATACAAAGAAGAATGATAAAAAGCTTTTGAATTCCATTGGTCTTTAGATGGAATACTAAAGAGATTTTGACTTCCAAAATTTTAAAAACCCGATCTTCCTAATACGGCATAATAAATTGGTCTTAAAAAATCATTATTTTGAGAACTATAATTAAATGTCATATGTTAAAATTGAATAAAAATTAAAATTAAAGTTAGCACATAATTAATAAGGTACCGATTTTCCGACATCATGAAAAGGTCGATCTTTACTTGTGATTGTAATTGACTCCCAGACCCTTTTATATGATCTCTGGTATGATCGCAGGCCTTGGAGTTTGTATTCTAGGGTTTCAAACCCTTAAGATACAAACTTCGGTAGGTGACAAACCTCACCTAGCCTAAATGATTGGTGGCAGCCCTAAATAAATAATCACTTCGTAATGACTATTTAAGGTTAAGTCGAGCAAGAGATTTATCTTGACCACCTCGTCCCCAAATATAAGAAAATGTCAATAATGATATGGCCTATATAAATAAGAGAATATAAAGTAGTGATAAATTTTAACAAGTATAGGAGCGAAGGCCATTTAAGTCAGGCTTGGTCGGGATTCATATCCGAGCTACATTGTGACAGTTCTTAGCTACAATCAACATTTCATCCATATAAAGAAACAAATATATGAAGGAACCATCTGGCAACTTTCTAGAGTAAACATAATTATCAAACTGATTGTGCACAAAATCATGATAAACCATAAATGCATCAAACCTTTGTACCACTGCTTTGGAGACTGTTTTAACCCATACAAGGATTTCTTTAGCAAACATACATGGTCTTTTTTTTTCAGAATCAGGAAACCCTTCTAGCTATGACATATAAATCTGCTCCTCTAAATTCCCATGCAAGAATGTGGTTTTCACATCAAGTCGTTCTAACTTCAGATGTAATGCACTTACCATTGCTAGAAGAACTCGAATTGTCTTATACTTCACAACTGGTGAGAATACTTCATGATAATCAATTCCTTCATTTTGTGAAAAACCTTTTGCCATAAGCCTTGCCTTGAACT
>JBBYHM010381787.1:0-15991 GCA_038381775.1 Adansonia rubrostipa
AATGTCATTTATCCTAATAAGGAGAATGAGTTTATGGAGCCCAATCATTGAAAGAAAGGAGATTACTATGACAATCTGTGTTAGTCTTAATTGACCAACAAACTTTAATTCTAAAAAATGGTGGAAAGTGAAGGTTTTCTTATGAAACTAGAGTATCAATGTCATTTATCCCAACGATTAGAATGAGTTTAGGGTGCCCAATCATGAAATGAAAGAAGATTATTATGTGATTTTGCCTTTTTCCTAACTGACTCATAAACTTCGATTATAAAAAATGATGGGAAGAAAAGCTTTTTAAATGTAACTAAAGCATCAATGTCCCAATGCAGGGAATGAATTTAGGGTGTCCAATCATGAAAAGAAAGGAGATTATTATGTGAATCTGTGTTTGTCCCAATTGATAAATGAATTTTAACTCTAAAAAACAATGGAAAGAGAAGCTTTTGTTATGAAACCAAAGCATTAATGTCATTTATCCCAACGAGGAGAATAAGTTTATGGTGCCTAATCATGGAAAGAAAGGAGATTACTATATGAATCCATGTTTGTTTGAATTTAGAAATGAACTTTAATTCTAAAAAAATGGTGGAAGGAGAAGGCTTTCTTATAAATCCAAAGCATTAATGCCATTTATCCCAACGAGTAGAATGAGTGTATGGTGCCCAAATATGAAAAGAAAGGAGATTATTATGTAAATCCGTGTTTGTCCCAATTGACAAATGAACTTTAAAACTAAAAAATGATGGGAAGAAAAGTGTTTCTTATGAATCCAAAGTATCAATGTCATTTATCACAAAGAGGAGAATGAGTTTATGGTGCCAAATCATGAAAAGAAATAAGATTATTATGTGAATCTGTCTTTGTCCTAATTGGCAGACTAACTTTGATTCTAAAAAATGGTCAGAAGAAAAGCTTTTTAAATGAAACCGAAGCATCAATGTCATTTATCCTAATGCGAAAAATGAGTTTATGGTGCCTAATGATGAGACAAAAGGAGATTATTATCTGAATCTGTGTTTGTCCCAATTGACAAATGAACTTTAACTCTAAAAAATGATGGAAAGAAAAGATTTTCTTATGCAACCAAAGAATCAATGTCATTTATCCCAATGAGAAAAATGAATTTATGGTACCCAATCATTAAAGAAAAAGAGATTACTATGTGAATCAGTGTTTGTCTAATTGAGAAACGAACTTTATTTCTAAAAAATGTTGGGAAAAAAAGCTTTTTAAGTGAAACTAAAGCATCAATGTCATTTATCCCAATGCGGGGAATGCGTTTATGGTACCCAATCATAAGAAGAAATGAGATTTTTATATGAATCGTGCTTGTCCTAATTGGAAGATAAATGTTAACAAAAAAAAATGATGGAAAGAGAAGCTTTTCTCTTGAAACCAAAGCATCAATGTCATTTATCCCAATGAGGAGAACAAGTTTATAGTGCCCAAGCATGAAATGAAAGGAGATTACTATATGAATCCGTGTTTCTCCCAATTGGGAAATGAAATTTAATTCTAAAAATGGTAGAAAGAAAAGGTTTTCTTATGAATCCAAAGCATTAATGCCATTTATCCCAACGAATAGAATGAGTGTATGGTGCATAAATATGAAAAGAAAGGAGATTATTATGTGAATCTGTGCTTGTCCTAATTGAAAAATGAACTTTAAAACTAAAAAATGATAGGAAGAAAAGCGTTTCTTATGAATCCAAAGTATCAATGTCATTTATCCCAATGAGGAGATTGAGTTTATGGTACCAAATCATGAAAAAAAAGGAGATTATTATGTGAATTCGTCTTTGTCCTAATTGATAGACGAATTTTGATTCTAAAAAATGGTGGGAAGAAAAGCTTTTTCAATGAAACTGAAGCATCAATGTCATTTATCCCAATGTGAAAAATGAGTTTATGGTGCTTAATGATAAGACGAAAGGAGTTTATTATCTGAATCTGTGTTTGTCACAGTTGACAAATGAACTTTAACTCTAAAAAATGATGGAAAGAGAAGATTTTCTTATGCAACCAAAGAATCAATGTCATTTATCCCAATGAGGAAAATGAGTTTATGGTGCCCAATCATTAAAGGAAAGGAGATTACTATGTGAATCCATGTTTGTCCATTGAGAAACGAACTTTAATTCTAAAAATTATGGGAAAAAAGCTTTTTAAGGGAAACTAAAGTGTTAATTCATTTATCCCAATGCGGGGAATGAGTTTATGGTGCCCAACCATGAGAAGAAAGGGGATTTTTATATGAATCTGTGTTTGTCCCAATTAGCAGATAAACTTTAACAATAAAAGATGATGGGAAGAGAAGCTTTTCTTTTGAAACCAAAGCATCAATGTCATTAATCTCAATAAGGAGAACGAGTTTATAATGCCCAATCATGAAATGAAATGAGATTACTATATGAATCCGTGTTTGTCCTAATTGGTAAACGAAATTTAATTCTAAAAAATAATGGAAAGAAAAGCTTTTCTTATGAAACCAAACCATCAATATCTTTTATCCCAATGAGTAGAACGAGTTTATGGTGCCCAATTATGAAGAGAAAGAAGGCTATTATGTGATTCCGTCTTTGTCCTAATTGACTGATGAATTCCAAAAAATGATGTAAAGAAAAACTTTTCCAATGAAACTAAGGCTTCAATGTCATTTATCCCAATGCAGTGAATGAATATATGGTACCCAGCCATGAAAAGAAAGGAGATTATTTTATGAATCTGAGTTTGTCCCAATTGACAAATGAACTTTAACTCTAAAAAAAATGATGGAAAGTGAAGCTTTTCTTGTAAAACCAAAGCTTCAATGTCATTTATCCCAATAAGGAGAATGGATTTATGGAGCCCAATCATGAAAGAAAAGGAGATTACTATGTGAATCCATGTTTGTCTCAATTGACAAATGAACTTTAACACTAAAAAATGATGAAAAAAGAAGCTTTTCTTACAAAACCAAAGCATCAATGTCATTTATCCTAATGCGGAGATAGAGTTTATAGTGCCCGATCATGAAAAGAAAGAAGATTATTATATGAATTCGTGTTCGTCGTAATTGATAAATAAATTTTAACTCTAAAAAATGATGGAAAGAAAAGCTTTTCTTATGAAACCAAAGCATCATTGTCATTTATACCAATAAGGAGAACGAGTTTATGTTACCCAATCATGAAAAGAATGGAGATTACAATGTAAATCTGTGTTTGTCTAATTGAAAAACAAACTTTAATTCAAAAAAATGATGGGAAGAAAAGCTTTTTAGGTGAATGAGTTTATGGCAATGATGGGAAGAAAAGCTTTTTTGGTTAATTAAAAAACTAAAGCATCAATGTTATTTATCGCAATAAGAAAAATGAGTTTATGGCACCCAATTATAAAAGGAAAGGAGATTACTATATGAATCCATGTTTGTCCCAGTAGACAAATGAACTTTAACACTAAAAAATGATGGAAAGAAAAGCTTTTTTTATGAAACCAAAGCATCTATGTCATTTATCCCAATGAGGATAATGAGTTTATAGTGCCCAATCATGAAAAGAAAGGAGATTACTATGTAAATCCATGTTTGTCCCAATTGACAAATGAACTTTAATTCAAAAAAATGGTAGAAAAAGAAGATTTTCTTATAAAACCAAAGCATCAATGTTATTTATCCCAATACGGGAAATAAGTTTATGGTGCCCAATCATGAAAGGAAAAGAGATTACTATGTGAATCCGTGTTTGTCCCAATTGACAAAAGAACTTTAGCACTAAAAATGATTGAAGGAGAACCTTTTTTTATGGAACCAAAGCATCAATGTCATCTATCCCCATGAGGAGATTGAGTTTATGATGTCCAATCATGAAAAGAAATGAGATTACTATGAGAATCTATGTTTGTCCTAACTACCAAATGAATTTTAATTCTAAAAAATGGTGGAAAGATAAGGTTTTCTCATGAAAACAAAGCATCAATGTCATTTATCCCAATAAGTAGAATGAGTTTATGGTGCCCAATCATGAAAAAAGAGGAGATTGATATGTGCTTTCATCTTTGTCCTAACTGACTGATGAGCATTGATTCTAAAAAATGATGGGAAGGAAAGCTTCCTAAATGAAACTAAAGCATCAATGTCATTTATCCTAATGTAGGGAATGAATTTATTTTGCCCAATCATGAAATGAAAGGAGATTATTACATGAATCTGTGTTTGTCCCAATTGGCAATAGAACTTTAACTATAAAAAATGATGGAAAGAGAAGCTTTTCTCATGCAACCAAAGCATCAATGTCATTTATCCTGATGAGGAGAATGAGTTTATGGTACCCAATCATGAAAAGAAAAGAGATTACTATAAGAATTTGTGTTTGTCCCAGCTGCCAAATGAACTTTAATTCTCAAAAATAGTTGAAAGAGAGTTTTCTTATGAAACCAAAGCATCAATGTCATTTATCCCAATGAGTAGAATAAGTTTATGGTGGCTAATCGTGAAAAGAAAGGAGATTAATATGTGATTTTGTCTTTGTCCTAACTGACTGAGGAAATTTGATTCCAAAAAATGATGGGAAGAAAAGCTTTTTAAATGAAACTAAAGCATCAATGTCATTTATCCTAATGCAGGGAATGAATTTATGGTGCCCAATCATCAAAAGAAAGGAGATTATTATGTGAATCCGTGTTTATCCTATTTGACAAATGAACTTTAACTCTGAAAAATGATGAAAATAGAAGTAGCTTTTTTTATGAAACCAAAGCATTAATGTCATTTATCCCAATGAGAAGAAAGAGTTTATGGTGCCAAATCATGAAAGGAAAGGAGATAACTTTGTAAATCCGTGTTTGTCCAATTGAGAAATGAACTTAATTCCAAAAAATGGTGGAAAAAGAAGCTTTTTAAATGAAACTAAAGCATCAATGTCATTTATCCCAATAAGGGGAATAAGTTTATGGTGCCCAATCATGAAAAGAGAGGAGATTTTTATAAGAATCCGTGTTTGCCCTAACTAATAAATAAACTTTAACTCTAAAAAATGAAGGAAAGTGATGCTTTTCTCTTGAAAACAAAGCATCAATGTCATTTATCCCAATGAGTAGAATGAGTTTATGGTGCCCAATCATGAAAAGAAAAATAGATTATTATGTGATTCCATCTTTGTCCTAATTGACTAACGAACTTTGATTCTAAAAAAATGATGGGAAGAAAAGCTTTTTAAATTAAACTAAAGAATGAATGTCATTTATCCTAATGCAACGAATGAATTTCTGGTGCCCAATAATGAAAAAAAAAAGAGATTATTATATGAATCTATGTTTGTACCGATTGACGAATGAACTTTAACTATAGAAAATAATGCAAAAGGAAGCTTTTCTTATGCAACCAAAGCATCAATGTCATTTATCCCAATAAGGAGATTGAGTTTATAGTGCCCAATCATGAAAAGAAAAAGAGATTACTATGCGAATCTGTGTTTGTCCCAACTACCAAACGAAATTTAATTTTAAAAAATGGTGGAAAGAGAAGGTTTTCTCATGAAACCAAAGCATCAATGTCATTTGTCCTAATGAGTAGAATGAGTTTATGGTTTCTAATCATGAAAAGAAAGAGATTAATATGTGATTTCGTCTTTGTCTTAATTGATTGATGAGCTTTGAATCTAAAAAATAATGGGAAAGAAAGCTTTTTAAATGAAACTAAAGCATCAATGTCATTTATCCTAATGCAGGGAATGAATTTATGGTGCCTAATCATGAAAAGAAAAGAGATTATTATGTGAATCTGTGTTTGTCCCAATTGACAAATAAACGTTAACTCCAAAAAATGATGGAAAGAAAAGCTTTTCTTATGAAACCAAAGCATCAATGTCATTTATCCCATTGAGGAAAATGAGTTTATGGTGCCCAATCATGAAAAGAAAGGAGATTACTCTATGAATCTGTGTTTGTCGTAATTGATAGACGAACTTTGATTCTAAAAAATGGTAGGAAGACAAGCTTTTTGGAATGAAACCAAAGCATTAGTGTCATTTATCCTAATGTGAAAAATGAGTTTAAGTGCCCAATCATGACAAGAAAGAATATTATTATGTAATTTCGTCTTTGTCCTAATTGCCTGACGAAATTGATTCTAAAAAATAATGGAAAAAGAAACTTTTCTCTTTGAACCAAAGCATTAATGTCATTTATTCCAACAAGTGGAACGAGTTTATGGTGCCCAATCATGAAAAGAAAGGTGATTACTATGTGAATCCATGTTTGTCCCATTTGACAAACGAACTTTAGTTCTAAAAAATGGTGGAAAAAGAAGGTTTTCTTATGAAAGCAAAGCATCAATGTCATTTATCCCAACGAGTAGAACGTGTTTACGTGCCCAATCATGAAAAGAAAGGAGACTATTATGCGAATCCATCTTTGTTCTAATTGACAGACAAACTTTGATTCTAAGAAATGGTGGGAAGAAAAGCTGTTTTAAATTAAACCAAAGCATCAATGTCATTTATCCCAACAAAGAAAATGAGCGTATGGTGCCCAATCATGAAAAGAAATAAGATTGTTATATGAATCCATGTTTGTCCTAACAGACAAATGAACTTTAATACTAGAAAAAGTTGGAAAGAGAAGCATTTCCTATGAAACCAAAGCATCAATGTAATTTATCCTAATAAGGAGAATGAGTTTATGGAGCCTAATCATGAAAGGAAATAAGATTACTATGTGAATCCGTGTTTGTCCCAACTGACAAATGAACTTTAAGACTAAAAAATGATGGAAAGAGAAGCTTTTCTTATGAAACCAAAGCATCAATGTCATTTATCCCAATAAGGAGAATAAGTTTACGATGCGTAATCATGAAAAGAAAGGAGATTACTTTATGAATTCATGTTTGTCCTAATTGATGAACGAACATTAATTATAAAAAATGGTGGAAAGAGAAGCTTTTCTCATAAACCAAAGCCTCAATATCATTTATCCTAATGCAAAAAATAAGTTTATGGTGCCTAATCACGAAAGGAAAGGAGATTGTTATATGAATTTGTATTTGTCCTAACAGACAAATGAACTTTAAAACTAGGAAAAGATGAAAAAAGAAGCGTTTCATACAAAACCAAAGCATCAATGTCATTTATCTTAATGAGGAGAATGAGTTTATGGAGCCCAATCATGAAAAAAATGAGATTACTATATGAATCCATGTTTATCCCAATTGACAAATGAACTTTAACATTAAAAAATGATGGAAAGAGAAGCTTTTCTTATGAAACCAAAGCATAAACGTCATTTATCCCAATAAGAAGAATGAGTTTACGATGCACAATCATGAAAAAAAAAGAATTACTATGTGAATTTCTGTGCATCCCAATTGGCGAATGAACTTTAATTCTAAAAAATGGTGGAAAGAGAAGCTTTTCTCTTAAAACCAAAGCCTCAATATCATTTATCCTAATGCAGAAAATAAGTTTATGGTGCCCAATCATGAAAGGAAAGGAGATTATTATGTGAATCTATGTTTGTCCTAATAGACAAATGAACTTTAAAACTAAGAAAAGATGAAAAGAGAAGCATTTCTTATAAAACCAAAGCATCAATGTCATTTATCCCAACGAGGAGAATGAGTTTATAGAGCCCAATCATGAAAGAAAATGAGATTGCTATGTGAATTCGTGTTTGTCCCAACTAACAAATGAACTTTAACGCTAAAAAATTATGGAAAAAGAAGTTTTTCTTATGAAACTGAAGCATCAAAGTCTTTTATCCTCAAGAAGAGAATGAATGTATGATGCCCGGTCATGAAGAGAAAAGAGATTACTATGTAAATCCGTGTTTGTCCCAATTGTGAACTTTAATTCTAAAAAATGGTGAAAAGATAAGCTTTTCTTATGAATCCAAAGTATCAATGTCACTTACCTCAATAAGGAGAATGAGTTTATGGTACCCAATCATTAAAGGAAAGGAGATTACTATGTGAAACCATGTTTGTTCAATTGATAAATGAACTTTAATTCTAAAAAAATGGTGGAAAGAGAAGGTTTTCATATGAATCCAAAGCATCAATGTCATTTATCCCAATGAGTAAAACGAGTTTATCGTGCCTAATCATGAATGAAAAAGAGATTATTTTGTGATTTCATGTTTGTCCCAATTGACAAATGAACTTTAAAGATAAAAACTAATGGAAAGAGAAGTGTTTCTTATGAAACCAAAGCATCAATGTCATTTATCCTAATAAGGATACTGAGTTTATGGTGCCCAATCATGAAAGGAAAGGTGATTACTCTATGAATCCGTGTTTGTCCCAATTAACAAATGAACTTTAACACTAAAAAATGATGGAAAGATAGGCTTTTCTCATGAAACCAAAGCACCAATGTCATTTATCCAAATAAGAAGAATATCTTTACAGTGCCCAATCATGAAACAAAAGGAGATTACTATGTGAATCTATGTTTGTCCCAATTGAAAAATGAACTTTAACTCTAAAAAATGATGGAAAGAGAAGCTTTTCTTATGAAACCAAAGCATCAATGTAATTTATCCTAACGAGCAGAACCTGTTTACAGTGCACAATCATAAAAGTAAAGGAGATTATTAAGTGAATCCATATTTGTCCTGATTGACAAATGAACTTGAACACACAAAAAATGACAGAAAAAGAAGGCTTTCTTATGAATTAAAGGCATCAATGTCATTTATCCTAATGAGTAGAATGAGTTTATGGTGCCCAATCATGAACAAAAAGGAGATTATTTTATAAATTTGTCCCAATTGACAAATGAACTTTAAAACTAAAAAATGATGGAAAGAGAAACGTTTCTTACGAAACCAAAGCATCAATGTCATTTATCCCAATGAGGATAATGCGTTTATGGTGCCCAGTCATGAAAGAAAAGGAGATTACTATATGAATCTGTATTTGTCCCAATTGACAAGTGAACTTTAACACTAAAAATGATGGAAAGAGAAGCTTTTCTTAATTAACCAAAGCATCAATGTCATATATCCCAATAAGGAGAATAACTTTACGATGCCCAATCATGAAAAGAAAAGAGATTACTATATGAATCCTTGTTTGTCCCAATTGACAAACAAACTTTAATTCAAAAAAATGATGGAAAAAGAATGTTTTCTTATAAAACCAAAGCATCAATGTATTTATCACAATGAGGAGAATGAGTTTATATTGCCCAATCATGAAAAGAATGGTTACTACTATGTGAATCCGTGTTTCTCCTAATTGAGAAATGAACATTAATTCTAAAAAATGGTGGAAAGAGAAGTTTTCCTTATTAAACCAAAGCATCAATGTCATTTGTCCCAATGAGTAGAACGAGCTTATGGTGCTCGATCATGAAAAAAAAGGAGATTATTGTGTGATTCCATCTTCGTCCTAATTGACTGATAAAGTTTGATTCTAAAAAATGTAGGGAAAAAAAGCTTTTAAAATGAAACTAAAGCGTCAATTTCATTTATGCCAAAGCAGGGAATGAATTTATTGAGCCCAATCATTAAAAGAACGAAGATTTTTATGCGAATCCATGTTTGTCCCAATTGACAAATAAACCTTAACTGTAAAAATTACAGAAAGAGAAGTGTTTCTTATGAAATCAAAGCATCAATGTCATTTATCCTAATGAGGATAGTGAGTTTATGGTGCCTAATCATGAAAGGAAAGGTGATTACTCTGTGAATCCATGTTTGTCCCAATTGACAAATGAACTTTAACACAAAAAAATGATGGAAAAAGAATGCTTTCTTATGAATTCAAGGCATCAATGTAATTTATCCTAACGAGTAGAATAAGTTTATGGTGCCTAATCATGAACAAAAATGAGATTATTTTGTGAATCCTTGTTTGTCCCAATTGGCAAATGGACTTTAAAACTAAAAAATGATGGAAAAAGAAATGTTTCTTATAAACCAAAGCATCAATGTCATTTATCCCAATAAGGATAATGAGTTTATGGTGCCCAATCATGAAATGAAAGGCGATTACTATGTAAATCCGTGTTTGTCCCAATTGACAAGTGAACTTTAACATTAAAAAATTAAGGAAAGATAAGGGTTTCTTATGAAACCAAAGCATCAATGTTGTTTATCCCAATAAGGAGAATATGTTTACAGTGCCTAATCATGAAAAGAAAGGAGATTACTATGAGAATTTGTGTTTGTCTCAATTGGCAAACGAACTTTAATTTTAAAAAATGGTGGAAGGAGAAGGTTTTCTTATGAAACCAAAGCATCAATGTCATTTATCCTAATAAGGAGAATGGGTTTATGTTGCCCAATCATAAAAAGAAAGGATATTACTATATGAATCTGCATTTCTCCCAACTGAGAAATGAATATTAACTCTAAAAAATGGTAGAAAAAGGAGTTGTTCTTACGAAACATAAGCCTTAATAACATTTATCCCAATAAGTAGAATGTGTTTATGGCACCCAATCATGAAAAGATAGGAGATTATTATGTGAATCCGTCTTTGTCCTATTTGATAGATGAACTTTAATTCTAAAAAATGAAGGGAAGAAAAGCTAAATTAAACCAAAGCATCCATGTCGTCTATTCCAATGCATAAAATGAGTTTATGGTGCCCAATCATGAAAAGAAAGGAGATTATTATATGAATCTGTGTTTATCCCAACTGATAAATGAACTTTAACACTAAAAAATGATGGAAACAGAAGCTTTTCTTATGAAACCAAAGCATCAATGTCTTTTATCCCAAAGAGAAGAATAAGTGTACAGTGCCCAATCATGAGAAGAAAGGAGATTCTATGTGAATCCGTGTTTGACCCAATTGAGAAATAAACTTTAATCCTAAAAAATAATTGAGAGATAAGCTTTTCTTATGAAGCTAAAGCATCAATGTCATTTATCCAAATGAGGAGAATGAGTTTATGGTGCCCAATCATTAAAGTAAGGAGATTACTATATGAAACCGTGTTTGTCCAATTGAGAAATGAACTTCAATTCTAAAAAAATGGTGGAAAGAGAAGGTTTTCTTATGAATCCAAAGCATCAATATCATTTATCCCAATAAGTAGAATGAGTTTATAGTGCCCAATCATGAAAAAAAAGAGATTATTAGGTGAATCCGCGTTTGTCCCAATTGACAAATAAACTTTAAAACTAAAAAAATGATGGAAAGAGAAATGTTTCTTATGAAACCAAAGCATCAATGTCATTTATCCCAATGAGGATCATGAGTTTATGGTGCCCAGTCATGAAAGGAAAGGAGATTACTATGTGAATCTGTGTTTGTCCCAATTGACAAATGAACTTTAACACTAAAAAATGATGGAAAGATAAACTCTTCTTATGGAACCAAAGCATCATGAAAAGAAAAGAGATTACTATGTGAATTTGTGTTTATCCTAATCGAGAAACGAACTTTAATTCCAAAAAATGGTGGAAAGAAAAGCTTTCCATATGAAACCAAAGCATCAATGTCATTCATCCCTACGAGTAAAACATGTTTACGGTGCCCAATCATGAAAAGAAGGAAGATTATTATGTGAATAAGTGTTTGTCCCAATTGACAAATGAACTTTAACACTAAAAATGATGGAAAGAGAAGACTTTCTTATGAATCCAAGGCATTAATGTCATTTATCCTAACAAGTAGAACGAGTTTATGGTGCCCAATCATAAAAGGAAAAGAAATTATTATGTGAATCCATGTTTGTCCCAAATGGCAAATGAACTTTAAAACTAAAAAATGATGAGAATACAAGCATTTCTTAGGAAACTAAAGCATCAATGTCGTTTATCCTAATAAGGAGAATGAGGTTATGGTTGCCTAATCATGAAAAGTAAGGAAAATACTATATGAATCTGTGTTTGTCCTAATTGACAAATGAATTTTAATTCTAAAAGATGGTAGAAAGAGAAGCTTTTCTTATGAAGCCAAAGCATTAATGTCATTTATCCCAACGAGTAGAACGAGTTTATGGTGTCCAATCATGAAAAGAAAGGAGATTGTTATGTGAATCGATCTTTGCCATTATTGACAGATGAACTTTGATTTTAAAAAATGGTGAGAAGAAAAGCTTTTTAAATGAAACCAAAGAATCAATGTCATTTATCCCAATGTGGGGAATGAGTTTATTGAGCCTAATCATGAAAAGAAGAGAAATTATTATGTGAATCTATGTTTGTCCCAACTGGCAACTAAACTTTAACTCTAAACAATAATGGGAAGAGAAGCTTTTCTTATGAAACCAAAGCATCAAAGTCATATATCCCAAGAAGGAGAATGAGTGTACGGTGCCCAATAATGAAAAAAAGGAGATTACTACATGAATCTGTGTTTGTCCCTTTGAGAAATAAACTTTATTCTAAAAAATGGTGGAAAGACAAGCGTTTCTTATGAACCGAAAGCATCAATGTCATTTATCCCAACAAGAAGAAAGAGTTTATGTTGCCTAATCATGAAAAGAAAGGAGATTCCTATATGAATCTGTGTTTATCCCAATGGACAAAGAAATTTTAATTTTAAAAAAATGGTGGAAAGAGAGGCTTTTCTTATGAAACCAAAGTCAGTGTCATTTATCCCAATGAGTAGAATGAGTTTATGGTGCCCAACCATGAAAAGAAAGGAGATTATTATGTGAATCTGTCTTTGCCCTAATTACAAACTTTGATTCTAAAAAATGGTGGGAAGAAAAGCTTTTTAAATGAAACCAAAGCATCAATGTCATTTATCCCAATGCGGGGATTGAGTTTATGGAGCCTAATCATGAAAAGAAATGAGATTATTATGTGAATCCATATTTGTCCCAATTGACAATTAAACGTTAACTCTAAAAAATGATGAAAAGAGAAGCTTTTATTATGAAACCAAAGCAATGTCATTTATCCCAATAAGGATCATGAGTTTGTGTTGCCCAGTCATGAAAGGAAAAGAGATTACTAGTGAATCCATGCTTGTCCCAATTGACAAATGAACTTTAACACTAAAAAATGATGGAAAGATAAGCTCTTCTTATGGAACTAAAGCATCATGAATAGAAAAGAGATTACTATGTGAATCCGTGTTTGTCCTAACTGAGAAACGAACTTTAATTCCAAAAAATGTTGGAAAAAAAAGCTTTTCTTCTGAAACCAAAGCATCAATGTCATTTATCCCAACGAGTAAAACATGTTTACGATGCCCAATCATGAAAAGAAAGAAGATTATTATGTGAATATGTGTTTGTCCTGATCGACAAATGAACTTTAACACTAAAAAATGATGGGAAAAAAAGGCTTTCTTATGAATCCAAGGCATTAATGTCATTTATCCCAACGATTAGAGCGAGATTATGGTGCCTAATCATAAAAGGAAAAGAAATTATTATGTGAATCTATGTTTGTCCCAAATGGAAAATGAATTTTAAAACAAAAAAATGATGGAAAGACAAGCATTTCTTAGGAAACCAAAGCATCAATGTTATTTATCCCAATGAGGAGAATGAGGTTATGGTTTGCCTAATCATGAAAAGTAAAGAGATTACTATGTGAATCCATGTTTGTCCCAATTGACAAATGAATTTTAATTCTAAAAAATGGTAGAAAGAGAAGCTTTTCTTATGAAACCAAAGCATTAATATCATTTATCCCAATGAGTAGAACGAGTTTATGGTGCCCAATCATGAAAAGAAAGGAGATTGTTATGTCAATCCCTCTTTACCATAATTGACAGATGAACTTTGATTCTAAAAAATGGTGAGAAAAAAAGCTTTTTAAACAAAACCAAAGAATCAATGTCATTTATCCCAATGGGGAATGAGTTTATTGAGCCTAATCGTGAAAAGAAGGGAGATTATTATGTGAATCCGTGCTTGTCCCAATTGACAACTAAACTTTAACTCTAAACAATGATGGGAAGAGAAGCTTTTCTTATAAAACCAAAGCATCAAAATCATATATCCTAATGAGGAGAATGAGTGTACGGTGCCCAATAATGAAAAAAAAGGAGATTACTATGTGAATCCGTGTTTATCCTATCTAAGAAATAAACTTTATTCTAAAAAATGGTGGAAAGACAAGCGTTTCTTATGAATCCAAAGCATCAATGTCATTTCTTCCAATGAGGAGAAAGAGTTTATGTTGCTTAATCATGAAAAGAAAGGAGATTACTATGTGAATTCATGTTTGACCCAATTGAGAATTGAACTTTAATTCTAAAAAATAATGGAGAGATAAGCTTTTCTTATGAAACTAAAGCATCAATGTCATTTATCCAAATGAGGAGAATGACTTTATGGTGCCGAATCATTAAAGAAAGGAGATTACTATGTGAAACCGTGCTTGTCCAATTGAGAAATGAACTTCAATTCTAAAAAAATGGTGGAAAGAGAAGGTTATCTTATGAATCCAAAGCATCAATATCATTTATCCCAACGAGTAGAACAAGTTTATAGTGCCCAATCATGAAAAGAAAAGAGATTAGTATGTGAATCCGTGTTTGCCCCAATTGACAAATAAACTTTAAAAGTAAAAAATGATGGAAAAAAAATGTTTCTTATAAAACCAAAGCATCAATGCCATTTATCCCAATGAGGATCATGAGTTTATGGTGCCCAGTCATGAAAGGAAAGGAGATTACTATATGAATCCGTGTTTATCCCAATTGACAAATGAACTTTAACACTAGAAAATGATGGAAAGATAAGCTCTTCTTATAGAACCAAAGCATCATGAAAAGAATAGAGATTACTATGTGAATCCGTGTTTATCCTAATTGAGAAACAAACTTTAATTTCTAAAAATGGTGGACAAAGAAGCTTTTCTTATGAAACTAAAGCATCAATGTCATTTATCCCAATGAGTAAAACGTGCTTACGGTGCCCAATCATGGAAAGAAAGAAGATTATTATGTGAATATGTGTTTGTCCCAATTGATAAATGGATTTTAACACTAAAAAATGATGGAAAGGGAAGGCTTTCTTATGAATCCAAGGCATTAATGTCATTTATCCCAATAAGTAGAGCGAGTTTATGGTGCCCAATCATAAAAGGAAAAGAAATTATTATGTGAATCCATGTTTATCCTAAATGGCAAATGAACTGTAAAACTAAAAAATGATGGAAAGATAAGTGTTTCTCCGAAAACCAAAGCATCAAAGCCATTTATCCTAATGAGGATAATGAGGTTATGATTGCCTAATCATGAAAAGTAAGGAGATTGCTATGTGAATCCATGTTTGTCCCAATTGATAAATTAATTTTAATTCTAAAAAATGGTAGAAAGAGAAGCTTTTCTTATGAAACCAAAGCATTAATGTCATTTATTCCAATGAGTAGAACGAGTTTATGGTACCCAATCATGAAAAGAAAGGACATTGTTTTGTGAATCCATCTTTGCCATAATTGACAGACGAACTTTGATTCTAAAAAATGGTGAAAAAAAAGCTTTTTAAATGAAACCAAAGAATCAATGTCATTTATCCCAATGTGGGGAATAAGTTTATTGAGCCTAATCATGAAAAGAAAGGAGATTATTATGTGAATCCGTATTTGTCCCAATTGATAACTAAACTTTAACTCTAAACAATGATAAAAAGAGAAGCTTTTCTTATGAAACCAAAGCATCAATGTCATATATCCTAACGAGGAGAATGAGTGTACGGTGCCCAATAATAAAAAAAAGAGATTACTACATGAATTCGTGTTTGTCCCATTTGAGAAACAAACTTTATTCTAAAAAATGGTGGAAAGACAAGCGTTTCTTATGAAACCAAGGCATCAATGTCATTTATCCCAATGGGGAGAAAGAGTTTATGTTGCCTAATCATGAAAAGGAAGGAGATTACTATGTGAATCTGTGTTTATCCTGATTAACAAACAAATTTTAATTCTAAAAAAATGGTGAAAAGAGAAGCTTTTCTTATGAAACCAAAGATCAATGTCATTTTTCCCAATGAGTAGAACGAGTTTATGGTGCCCAATCATGAAAAAAAAAAAGAGATTATTATGTGAATCCATCTTTGTCCTAATTGACAAATGAACTTTGTTTTAAAAAATGGTGGGA
>JBBYHM010381828.1:0-15978 GCA_038381775.1 Adansonia rubrostipa
GATGAAATTTGAATTTTTAATCTCTTATTGGTATATTAAAAATCATATCATTAAGTTAAATTTATATTTTTATTAACTAATTATTGTATTTAATATTTATTTTTATTTGAACAATTTGGTTGGATTGGTCGAACTAGTGAATAGATTTTGGCAATGTGTGCATCAGTTTCATGTTTACATATTTCACGAATCAATCATGTTTAATATATCATATATTTATATAAATTTTGATATTTTAATAATTTATATTATCTATATTTTAACATGTTCATGGATGGATTAGTATTGTTTTCATGTTATTTTTTTGTGGTGTGTTTAAAATTATCAAATCTAAATCATTCAAAAATTTCATTGAATCCAATTTAATTAAGTTTGATTTGAACAGGAATGGTTTACTGCGAACTTGGTTTCCCTATTTAAACAATTACATTTGAAGAACTAATAACAGGTTGAGAGACGCCTTTGGTAAAGGCGTGAAGCATGGAGCAAAGCCTGAAAGACATTCCTCATGGTAACATGGAACATGTACTTCTTAGAAGACAATTGCCATGGTCCAGACCTTAGTCTTTTATAAATTAGAATAGTAATAATTTCCCACATAATTCCACCAATGTATAATGGAAGCCTCAGTACCGGAGAACCCAGTAGGTTTCGATCACATAAGCCAGTGCCATTCCTTCTCGTTTGATGACAATTAAGGATACTTACCACGCTCACCATAACTGCCACTTAATTTTCTGTTTTTTCCAATGAAGGAGACTTGATCGTAAAATCCACTTTAATATTGAAGATGACTGTTGTACACTTGCATTTTATTACATCATTATTATAAATGTAATAAATGTTATCATAAAATATCTAAAAAGAAAAAATCAAAATAGCAATCTTTATTTAAATCTGTTAGTATAAACTACCCACAAAATAAACAGAAGCAGTGCCCGGAATTTGCCTATATATGAGCACCCTACCACCTAAACTTATTTTGCAGTAAATTAATACGGAAAGACAAATTAGAGGAAATAAAACTTGTAGTTATTGTTGTTGATTATCTTGCTTTGTTTCCCTCTGCCTCAGCTTCATTCCATCTTTACCGTCCACCTCATACCAGATATGGACGCATGCTGCCACCATTTCAGTTAGGACCCTGTCTCAAACACAAAAATATACCAAGATCACCGCCGCCACCACCTCTTCCATGCACACCACATCCACCCACTGAAATTTCTCCAATGCCACCGACTCCAGAGCTTCCATCAGCACCACCATCTATTCCAAAGGCAAAGGCTCAACCTCCACATACTCCAAAGCTTCCGCCACCACCACCCACTCCAAACCTTCCACAATCACCTGCTCCAAAGGTTCTGTCGCCACCTACTCCAAAGGCTCCACCACCACCACCGCGATGCATTCCTCCTCCTTATCACTTCCCCCCCGTCATCGTCATCGTGATTGCCCGCCATGTCGTGACCCTGATGATGACTATGACCACGAATACTGCCTTCCTAGGAATCCTCACTAATTAATAAGCCTTAAAGGCGCCGAACATCTGTACTGTAAGTCTGCGTCTTGCATGCCTCATGTCATATACATTATACTCGTACATTATACTTGTTGGCTGTTTCTCCGTTTTGCTAAAGTACTATGCACCCATCCAATTCAAATGAGGGCAACAAGCATTTTAATTGATAATAACATGCATTCTATTTATGTATATTTAATGTATTATCGATGTATAAATTTATATTTGATTAGTTAATCAAATATTTTTATTTTTTTAAAATTAAAATTATATATTTATATTATTTTTAAATATTTTTAATAAAGTGATATTATGTGGTAAACCATGACCACTACATAAAATATAATATTGTTGTCAAGGATTTAATAATATAATAATGTTTGAAAAAGGTGGAAGTCAATTTTTTTTTTTCAAACTAAAAAAAGCAGGGAAGAACAATGTATAAGATGAAACACCAATCTTGCTTATTTAATTATTTTTGTGCTTTGATCGAAGGAAAAGCATTAATTAATTAAAAAAAATTAACATTAATGGTTTTAATGTTGTTTTTCTTTTTCTTTTTTATTGTGACTTTGTTTTTGATTTTGCATCAAGGTTAAAGTTATACTAAATAAAAACATGGGGGCAAAGACAAGTAATACAGAAAGAGAATGAAGATGCATGGAGGAGCTGCTTCTACAAAGGTCTACGCCAATGAGGATAGAAACAAGTGACTGGTCAGTTGGAGAGCTCACAAAGAGACCAACTATAATTTATCTTCTTTATTGGTTTGGTGCTTGTTTAGCCAGAATTTTTTTTTTTTTGCTTAAAAATTTTTCAAAAGTAAAAATTAGATAAAAAAGTTTTTTTAAAGCTTTTCAAAAAACTTATTTTTAATGAATAAATGGGAGAACAAAAGAGGTCAAAAAAAGTTAGAAACAAGAATTTTATTTTCTTTATTTTTGAAAACAATCTAACTTTTATGCAATTTTTATTTTCGTTTAAAAATATTTTATTCATTAAATGTAAACTAATATCTAAAAAAGAGAACATATAAAAATAAAATTATCAAACTGTTTAAACTTAATTTCTAAAACTTTTGTATTTCATAAAAATTTTATAATAGCTTTCAAGATAAAAACAGTGCTAAATAAGCACTTTTTAACTATAAATAAAGAGTCAAGATTTATAAAAATAAAGTTTTGGAAACCAAAAATCAAATTGGTTTTTATGTTCATGATCTTTATCTTCGGCGTTTATTTTTTATATATTTATCTTTTAGTTTTTTTTTTTCATATTTGTAGCATTTTTTTTACAAAAATTGTTAACTAGTCTTAGGTGATTTCAGATAATTTATAAAATAATATGCGTAATTAATGCATTATTTTTAATTCAATAAAAATAATGCATTAGATACATTTTTTAAAAGTTTGTAGTTAAATAATCTTTAGCTTTTGTCAATATAAGACTGTAAATGAACCGAGCTTGAATGAATAAATCATGTTCGTATATGTTTGTTTGTTTAGTTTGAGTCTATTCATGTTCGGTTCGTGTTCGTTAAGAATTTTAAATTTGTGTTAGTGTTTATTTATTTAAAATTTGTTGTGTTCGTATTTATTCGTTTAAATTAAATAAACTTGCTTGCAAATACTAAATGAGCATGTTCATCATAAGTATATAATTGAACATGATCATAAATAATTAAAAATATATTCATGAATAATAAATAAACAAATATAAACAAATAAACAAACAAACAAATATGTTTATTAGTTTTGAATATAAAATAATAAAACATTAATATTATAAATTATATTATAAATAAATAAAAGACAAATAATAATATTAATTATATTATAATCAAACTATAAACGAGTTTTAAATGATTCATAAGTGAGCTTGATCATGAAATAAATGAATTGAATATACTATGTTCTTGTTTGGTTCATTTAATAAATGAGCTTTAAAATCTTATTTATGTTCGTTTATTTAGCTTAATAAATGAACAAAAATCAAACTGTTTATAAACTGTTCATCAAACATTTTGTTCGTTTATAGCTCTATGTCTATAGTAGACTTGTTAGTCCTTGCTTGAACCTGAAAAATCCGATCAACCCATTCAAACCCAAACTCAACCTGATTTGATTTGATCAAAAAAGTCAACAACCAGAAACTAACCAATTTGAACATGAAAGGACTCGACCCTAAAGAATCCGACATGAAATTACATGAGCTGAATGACCAAACTTAATAAACCTGAGTATTAAATCTAATTTACTTGAAATCAATTAACTCAAGTGTTAAACCTGGTCAACTCAAACATGAAATGACTTGAATCTATAATGATCCGAACCTTATTAACCTGAGTTCAAAACCGAAAATGACTTAACCTTGAAATGATTCGAAACCAAAGTGACCTGAAACCAAAACGCTTGAAAATGACTCAAAAATTTTAAAACTCAAGAGGATCTAACCCTAATTAATTCAATCCAAAACCAACCTGACCTGTCTAATTGACAGGTTTAGCCTATAACAACTCATAAACTAATTTTTTATTTTTTTCCATTCAAATCAGTAGAGCATATCTATTGTCAACTTTGAACTCGATTCAATTAAAAGTAAGAAAAGATTAAACTTGATTAACTCAAGTTTTAAACTCAAAATGACCAGAACCTGAAATGATTCGAAGCCAAAATGACTTAAAACTGAAACAATTAAAACTTGAAAATGACCCAAAAAATTTAAAAATCTGAAAGTACCAAACTTGAATTAACCTGATCTGAAACCAACCTGACTTGCTTAATTGATAAGTCTAGCCTATAACAACTTATACACCAAGTTTTTGTTTTTAACTTCTCATTCAAATAAGTAGAGCAGATCCATTGTCAAATTTGAACTTGAGCTAATTAAAAAAGTCAAAAACTTTATCGAAATTTTTGTGTTTGCATTTGGCTCAAAAGTAATCAAGTTTGATTATATTAGATTGGGTTTACCAACTTAAGTAAAAAGGCTGGAACTTAACTCAAATTTGGAATTTCAAAATTCCAATAAAGTTTGAGAAATTTTAAATTAATATTATATTTCTAATTATCTGTATTAAATATTAAATATTAAAAAACTCAATTCACTTTGACAGACCAGTCAAGCCAACTATATATTACAAAGCTTAAACTTGGCTTGATTTTATTTTTATCAGTGACTCAAGTTATGTCAAGCAAAGCCTGAAATAATATCAGGCTGTTTGAACATAAGAACACGTTTAACGGTGCAAAAGAAGCTCAACAATGAAAAAAATACAATTTTTCCAAGCCATATTGACTCAGAATATTGAACTTTGTGAATCACGATACAAGTTTTAAGGATGTTACTTTACCCTTGAGATAGTTAGGTATACACTTGATCTTAACAAAGTTTACAACTGCTCACTGTAACCCATTCATTTAGAGTATTTCAAAAAGAATTAATAGTTGGTTATCTAAGAGACTCTTTTGCAGGGTGCTTTCAACTTATACAATTAGTCTTGTTTCGTCTCTAAAATTTTTGGAGCATATGTTTATCCTCCCTTAGAAAGTTATTCTTAAGATCAATTAACTTTGCGCTAATTTCTTATAGAAGGGTAAAGAATCACCTGCTAAAGGTGCCAGAGTTACAAAAATTTCATTTGTAATCCCAAGCAGAAGAAGGGGCTAGGCTTGAAAATTTTGCACACGTGGAATGTTGCTTGTATACCAAATCACATATTGGGCTTTGCTTGCTTCAGTATGCTCTATTTGGGTGGCATAGACCAAAGCTTACTCATTGAGGAGAAATACTTTTTGGGAGGCAAAAATCCCTCAAATTCGCAGTTGGGCATGTAGAAAAATGTTGTAACTCAGACCTGTTACTTAAAACTTGCTAGGGCTAGCATTCAGTTGGTTTGATTTGAAAATATTAAAAACTAATAAAATCGATTAAATTTTTAAAATCAACCGAATTGATCGAATAAATTTTTTAAAATCAAAATAATCGGATTGAATTTAAGTTGGTCGGTTTGGTTGATTTAATTAATTTTAGGGTTTTAGAACATAATTATTTATATTATTATATAAAAATAATTGCAATATATAATATATAATATATATTATAAATGATATATTATATTATAGAATTTTAAAAAAATAAAAAATAAAATAAAATAGTCAGTTTGTTCAGTTTATTCAATTATCAATTTTGAAAACAAAAAATTGACCAAATTAACCGAATAAATCGATTTTAAAATTAACTAATTTCAAAAATCGAATAAACTGAATTGAATCAATCGAATCTGATCGATTCAATCGATTGAATCAGTTTAAATCCATTAACACTCACTTTTGAACTTGCTCCCACATGTTAGTAGTAGCTCTTTCCTCAGATTGGGGGTATAAGTTAAATTTTTTATTGCTGACGCTGGAAGCTGCCAAGGATCAGAAAATATAAGGTGCTATCGCAACACTTGATCCCACTTGATCTAGTTCCCACTAAGAGTACCAAAGCACTCATTTTTTGAATGGCTTACCATCTTGAATAGATTGCACACTAGGGACATAATGGCTTCTTGGGGGTGTAACATGCACTTTGCCAATCAAGAGCAAAGTTTTGGAAGCTTCAGATGTTTGCAGACAAACCACAACTTGGGATGAAAACTTGCTTTGGATTATAGCTTACTCCAATGGAAAATCATTTAAAGCTACATTGCTGAAATTGGCTTGGATTCCACTATCTATTATATTTGGAGTGAGAGGAACATAAGAAAACATTGAAATTAGAAGGACTCCAAAACAACTTTTCCATATGGTTAGTGTCTCCATTAGAAACAGATTCTATATTCATTTTAAGCTTACTAATTCCGTTTTAAACAATACATTGTGTAAAAACTAAGGCATTAACCCAACGGTGTAAGGCTTCATGCTTGATTTCTTTTGTAGCAGACCGAACCTGTTTTCTTTGAATTATTGAAATAAAATCCAATTATCCAAAAAAAAGGAAGGAAAATGTAGGTGGAACCTTTTTGGTTCTTACTATTATGATAATGTAACAGGTCGATTTAGCTACCAGCAGTTTTTCACATAAATTAGAAGAAAAAAAAAAAGATGAGGAGGGCCTTTTTGCAATGGGAATGAGTAACAGGGCTAGTTTATAATAATTAAAAAAAATATTAGGCCTTATATTGATAAAAGAAAAGAATGCCTGAATTGTTAATTTTCCTTTCTTTTGTCGGCAGAAGCTTAAGTGACAAAAATTTAATTTCTTTTCTTAAAGGTTAAGTTTAGAGAACTTGTCAAATCTAAGTTAGAGCAAAAACCCAAGCTTACAACATAATTATTTCAAAACCTTTTGCTACTGTTGAAAATTTAGGTTTGAACTCATGGAAGAAAATCTTCATAATCCATTTGAGAATAATATCAAACCTTATTTCATTTTTCCAATTATGAGAATTAAGGAGAATTATTTTCAAGATTTAAAGGCTGGAAATGAGAGAATCAATTTTCTATGGGTTAAAGGAGTTTAGTTGTTTGACTAACTTATGTCAATCTCCTTATTTTCTTTTGGTATAATTAGCCTTGAAAAGAGTTGATCATATTCTAATATGATCAAATCATATTGGATAGGTTGTTAATTTCCAAGGCAACCAAGCTTCGAAGTGGAGGAATGTAAGTACAAATTTACACACTCATTTTGCACCTATCATCTATGTATTCTCGATAAATGAGATTAGTGCCTTGTTCCTTTATTCATGTATGAAAATAGGAGTACATGTATAATATTTTTCCTTAAGAAGCACTAAGATGATAGGTAATGAATTGTGAATGAGTAGCAGAAGGGAGACATTGGCGGACCTTGTTGGTGGAAGAAAAAAAAATGGTAGGAGAAATATGGCACTAAAACTCACAATGTTCAAGCCAAACAAAGTAGCGCCAAAAATGCTTCCAATGCTCTAGTGACACAAAATGATTTAGCTGGAATATGTGAAGCGGTTTCTAGCTTAATGCAACAATAGCATTGAGTACAAAAAGAAATGTGCAACAATGGAAGATGACTTACGAACTGTTTTAAAAGGTTAACCTTCCTCAATTTGGGGGTGAGCTTAATCCTTTGTTGTAAAAGCTTGGGTTAAAGAGTTAGAAAAAAGTCTTTAAAGCAATGCGGATCCCTAAATATTTAAAATTGAGCTTGGCTGTTACTGAATCAAAAGGAAATGCAGAGCATTGGTGGGATTCTTGAATCCTATATTCGAGGATTCAAGTAAGCTCTGAAATTAGAAAATGTTAGCAGTGAGCTATGTGGACAAGTTTGAAATTAAGTATAGCTTTCCAACCTTAAATTAATGGGTAAACAAAGAGAAAATCAATTTCTAGAAAAAATGATTCAAGCTTGTGTGATTGATCTAAAAGGTAGTTGGGATGATTTGTTACCCTTGACAGAGTTTGCATATAACAATAGTTACCAGCCTAGCATTATACTAGCCCCTTTTTGAAGCCTTGTATGGAAAGAAATGTGGATCCCTTTTATGTAGGGATAATGTTGAGAAGAGAAAGGTTTTAGGATTAGAGATGCTACAGACGACTGTAAAGAAAACTAAGATGATTAGGGAGAGACTTAAACCTACATAAGATCACTAAAAGAGTTAGGCAGGTAAAAAGAGAAATGACTTAAAGTTTTATCCAAGGGACCATGCCTGTTTACAGGTTTCACTCCTAAAGGTGTTATGAAATTTGAAAAGAGAGGGAAGCTAAGTCCACATTTTGTAGAACCATTTGAAGTTTTAAATAAGGTTAGAGAAGTTTCATATAGGATAGCATTGCTACCTTAACTATTTAGTGTGCATAATATCTTTCAAGTATCTAGGACTGAGCATTCGGTCGGTTCGGTAAAAAAAAATTTCAAACCGAATTAACCGACTTAGCTAGAGGAACCGACCGAACCGACCGAACCGACTGACATTTTTAACCATAACCGAATTAACTGAACCGACTAAATTTCGGTCAGTTTGGTCGGTTAGTTCGGTCAAATCGGTTTATTGGGTCTTGGGCTAATGGTTGTATATTTGGTTTGGGAATGGGTTTAATTGGGCTATTAATATATATAAATATATAATTATTAAATATTAAATATTAAAAGTTTGGTTAATTTGGTTAATAATTTTACTAACCAATAACCGATTGAATTAACCAAATAAACCGACATAAAAAATCGACATAATCATCGAATTGACTTAACCAAACCGAATTAATCAAATTCCATCGGTTACGTAGGTTAAGTCAGTTTGAACCGACTTATGCTCACCCCTACAAGTATCTATCTTGAAAAACTACATCTCCGACCCCAGACATATAGTGGATTATGTGCCTTTGCAAATTTAGAAAGATTTAATACTTCAAAATATCCTATTTGAATTGTTAACTGAAAAAAAAAATCTTGAGGTGTAGAACTCTTCCCTTTGTAAAGTCCAATGGAGCAATCATACATCAAGAGAGACAGCTTGGGAAATGGAAGAAGATATGAACGAATGGTATCCTTACTTATTTGAAGATAAAGGTAAATTAAGTTTCGGGGATGGAACTTTTTATAAGTTAGGGAGAATGTAACACTCTTCAGTTACTAACAATTTTCAAAAAAAAAAAAAGGGAAAAAGAAATAGGTTATAAGGGTTTTTTTTAATAAGTAATAAGCTAGTTTATAATAATTAAAAAATTTAAGCCTTATATCAATAAAAGAAAAGGCTACCCAAATTGCCAATTTTCCTTTCTCTTGTCGATAGAAGCTAAGCAACAAAGATTTAATTTATTTTCTTATGGTTAAGTTTGGAAAACTCATCAAATCCAAGTTAGAGCAAAAACCCAAGATTACAATAGAATTATTTCATCAAAGGTGAGTAAAAATCTTTTTTTTTTATTTGGGGAAAAACATTTTGCTAATGTTAAAATTTTAGGTTTTAAATCCCGGAAGGAATTCTTCATAATCTATTTAATAATATTACCAAACCTTTTTCATTTTTCCAATTATGAGAATTAAGATGATTTATTTTTGGGATCTAATGGCTAGAAATAAGAGACTCAATTTTCTATGGGTTAAAGAAGTTCAGATGTTGGACTAACTTATGTTAATCTCTATATTTTCTTTTAGTATAATTAGCCTTTAAAAGAGTTGATTAAATTCTAATATGATCAAATCATCTTGGACAGGTTGTTAATTTTTTTTGAAAGACAAGTAAGCTTCGAAATGGAGAGATGTAAGTATAAATTTACAAACTCGTTTTGCACTTATCATCTATGTATTCTCAATAAATGAGATTAGTGCCTTGTTCCTTTATTTATGTTTGAAAATAAGAGTTAAGTTTATGATATTTTTCCTTGAGATGCATTAAGATGACGGATGATGAATTGTCAATGAGAAAATGACATATATCTTTACGTTTCGAAAGCATATTTTAACTAAAGCAATGAATAGTCCCTAAGAGTAGGAGATTGACACTAAACCAAGCATAGGTCTTACTAACAAGTTAAAATAGTTAGCATAAGCCTCACTAACAGGTAATAGTAGTTAGCATATGGCCTTATTAATGGGTTATAATAGGTTAAAATAGTTAGTATAGGCCCTGCTAATGGATAATGGTAGTTAGCATATGGCTTAACTAATGAGTTACAATAGTTAACATAGGTCTCGTTAATAGATAACAGTAGCTTGCATATGGCCTCGCTAATGGGTTATAATAGTTAACATAGGCCCATTAATGGGTTACAATAGTTGGCATAGGTCCCGCTAATGGGTAATAATAATTAGCATATAGCCCCACTAATGAGTTATAATAGATAGTATAGGCCCTACTAATGGATTATAATAGTTAGCATAAGCCCTGTTAATGAGTTACAATAGATAATAAAGACTACAAGAATGATATTAATGATATGATCATTACTCCAGGTTATAATAGTGATTATAGATATGGATGTTAAATTTGATACATTTTCTTAATATTTGAACTTAAAAATTTGTTGATGTTATTGTCAAACAATATTTGATGCTGCCATTAACTGAATGAATTCTTAGAAGTATTAAATATGATTTCCCTAAATCTTTAATTACTTTGATGATATGATTTATTGTTTAAGCTTTTTGAATGATCTTTTCTATATTTATGTAGATATTTACACAATGCTTGAGCTAAAGAGGTGTGAAGTTGTACTTATCAAGCAATAGTCGCTTATTCCTTTAGCTTTTCTTTTCTAGATAAATAAAGGAGAAGTCTAGAACTTCGGGAGCTAAAAGGCTAACTTGGGAGATTCACTGAGTATTTTGACCTCACTGGTTTCTTTAAAGACATTCATTTTGTATAAGTGATATCTAAACTTTCACTTTGTGTAGTTTACAATTTTGACATTCCAAACTTGGCTTGTAATAGCTTGCTAATGTGAAAATGAAATGATATATTTTAAAGAAATCTCTTTCGATTGAGATTTCACTTTTATTAAGAACCTCTATATGGTTGATGAAAAGGCTTTATATCATTTTTGAAACATTGCTTAAGGTGCTAGAGCTTCATTTCAAGGTAATATTGCCATATCATGTACCGAATTTGGGGTGTGATAGATAACCTTAGATTAACTATTTAATAAAACTACCATCTATACCAATGAATGGTAAAACTACCATTTTGATAACCAAGAATGAGTATTTAGTAAAACTACCATTCTTGCTAATAAAGCATATACAAATTCAATCAAAAGAGAGAAAAAAAAAAGAGCAGAGTGGTGAAAATTGGTTAAGAAAGCTTTCTCATAAACTTTATTTAATATGTTTTCAACATTTATTACTTAGTTTTTCATTTAGATTTAGATTAAACAAAGGGGTTCAGATTAAAACATATACCGTTAAGAACGCTTTCATAAAATCTTTTTGTGTTGACTTCAAAAGAATATTATGATGAAGATATTTTGCTTTTAAAAATATTACATGGCATCCTGATGACTTAAGCTACCTTGATTTTTAAAAATAAGTTTAAAAATTCCTTATTGCAAGAACATAGATTTTAGACTATCCTAATAAAAAGTTCCTCAAATATATAAGAAAAGGAAAAGATGCCATTACTTTCTTGTCAATTTTGCTGGATAAGAACTGACCCTAAAATACTATCTAGTTTTACACAACCATCAACTCCCTTAAAATGAAATTTACCTTAAAAGCCCAAAATCAGCTATATATGAAGCCCCAAAGTAGAATGCTCCACTTTAATTATAGCACCATGGTTAACTGAATCAAAAAAATCGTAAGTCCCACGCCAAACCTATAGTTGCTAGTGCTATGAGTTCTATTAATTTATTGATGAATTAAAAAAAGGTTAATCCTACAATTTTAAGCTAGATATAGTAGTACTAGTATACTTTGGGGTTGTCACTAGCTATTTAAAGATATCTAGTCTATAACCTTAAAATCTAGTGTGGCACCTGAATTAAGGATACTTATTATATGATGTTACTTTCGATAACTGTCGTTAAGGTGTTTTTGGGTGGTTGAGTACTTGAGTTGGGTAAGCTACTAGAAATGTCATATGAAAATTGGTGAAAGTTTGTGAAAGGGCACAAGAGTTGTCTTTGAGATGTATTCTAATATTTAAGTCAATAAATTTCAAAGGACTAATATGAAAAAGGTAAAATGGCAGAGTTTTAGTACTTTGGTTTCTTTTACCTTTAGTGTGCTTTTACTTTGACGATTTATAATTGCTTTTGCATTGTTTTTCTCCTTGTTGAGGAATTTTCCAAACTAATTTAGGAATTTTGAAAATTTTGTAAATCAAGTAGAAAGGTTAGGGTTTCATTTAATTTGATTTGTATTTTGACAATTTGGGATTTTTTAGGTTTACTATAGTCTTTGATTTTTAGATAGAGAAATTATTCAATTTTTTGTTATTAATTATAAAAAAGTAAAATTTATTATTTATTTCTAACCCCAAACATGTTTAGTTGGGAAGTAATTTAGATTTTTGGTTGTGCAATAATATGTGGAATTAGGTGATTTATTTTTTATGAAATGGAGCTACCACATTATCAAAATAAGAAGCCATATCAGAAAAATGTAAGCCATTTCATTAAATTTAATGAAGATAACAGAAAACATTTGTAATTGGACTAAAATTCACAACCCTGCATAGTAGAAGTACCAAAAATTTTAAATTATTGTAAAGAGATTAAATTCACATTTTTTTCTATACTACAAGGTCTGTTTACACAATTTTACCTTTAAAAATCTCTTATGTATTTTTTATAAACAACTCTACAAAAATTAATCAATTTGTAAGGTTATTGAAATAATAATAGTTTTCTATCTTTTTCAATACTTTAATATGCAAATTATTTTTGATAATTTATACAGTAATAATGGACATACATGTCCTTTGTCAATAACTTCTAGGTATAAAAATATGAGCAAAATTTAGGAATTTAGTGTTACAAAATTTTAGATAGTCTCATAGTTTTACTAATTTATATAGTAATAATGGACATACATGTCCTTTGCCAATAATTTCTATTTATAAAATATATGAGCGAAATTCAGGAATTTAGTGTTACTAAATTTGATATGCTAAATTAATAATCTTAAAGTATTTAAATTTTTTTTTTCATAATCTATATCTAATCTCAAAATTTATAATTATTTTTCATAACTTTTATATATTATCAGAGAATATATAATAGATAAGAGTAGGGATGGCGATGGTGCAGGGCGGACACAAGGATTGCCTTATCCATTTCTGCTTCACTTTTATGTGGATATAATAAACATTAACCTTCATAGATGTCAGTTACATCCATAACTGCTCCACCGTGCTCCACTCTATTTTTTTACTAATTATTTTTAATTTAATAATATAAAAATATATTATAATTTACTCATTAACATAATTTTAATATATATAATTCCTTATTATACATAATATATATAATATTAGGATATATATTTAATATACATACTAAAAATATAAAAAGAATATATAAAATATTTATAAGGGTAAAATAATAATTTTCAAAAATAGTGTGGAGCGAAGCAGAACAAGCATTTATCAAAATTGCCCCCTCCAGCTGACATCCACTTTTCAAAAAAAAAAAAACCCCTCCTAATTTAGAGTGAATTGGTGCGGAATCCGTGGAACAAATTTTATTTTGCTATCCCTAGATAAAAAATCTAAAATATTCAATAATTTTATATTTTTTTTCAATAAGCTTAGTTGCAATATCAATAATCTTAACTTATTTCATCTTTGTCATAACACACACACACATATATATATATATATATATAATTTAGTAATCTCATACATTTTTTATAAGAAATTTCAAAAAAAAATTAATAATTTAGAATTATTGAAAATACAGATACTTAGTTACTAAAATAACATATTTTTATAATATTTTAACAACATTAATTTAGAAAATCAATAACCTCAAAATGCATAACTATTTTCTATAGTCTTTATCTATTATTTTAGTAATCATCGATGTTTTTTCTCAATATCTTTCATGAAATACTTGATCAAATTAAATAAAAGCTTACTACAAAATAGGAGATATAGAATTATTCAAATAGATTTATAGTTTATTCCACAGCTTTGGTTTTCACAATTAGTAATCTAAAAAAAAAAAATTTTAACATTTATCTGATATTTAGTAATCTTAAACATTTTTAAAATTATATAATAATTGACAAAGTTAAATATAATAAAAACCGTACTCATTCAATAATGCAAAATAATTGTGATTACCATGTTTCTCAATACATATAAGCACAAGAATACTTTCAATTAAACTAAGTAAATTTTTACTCTTTAAGATTAATGTTTCTTAAATAATGAAATTAGTTAACTTGAATTTACAATGAAAACAAGTGTTAGATATAATAAAAAGAACATATTTGAATGACAATTGTAGAAAAATGGTAAAATACATGCATACACATTTCTTATTACAATACATATGATTTAAATCTTAAAATAAGTCTCTGATATAAGAACTGAAAAAGAACAATCTCAGATTTTCTATATTTGAACTATATTTGAATCAAATCATATATAATAAAAATAGAGTTGAGTAGCAACTCAAGCTTAATAAATTATGTTTCATAAAATAAAATTTTAATAAAGTATTGTTAGCAATAAGTGGAATTGAACAAAGAAGTTATTAAACCTATAACTAGAGAAATTAATCATATTTATCATCATATGTGCATATATATCTGTATATGAATTATAAAAATCAAGCATATAATATATGATAATATAAATATTGTTCTGTAGAGTTTTTCATAGTTTACTTTTGTACAAACTTTAATTATTAGTTTAAATAAATAAATATATGTTTAAAGACTTATGAGTCATTTGTAGCCATGAAAAAGATAATACATTTTTCTAGAATATATTTTACTTATAAATTGTAAAAATAAAGAATCTAACCATATATAACTGACTTTGACAAAGAAAAAGTTGTTAACAACAAATGAATTTATTTTCAAAATTTCATTTAAAGATAGCATGTTTCGATGTTAGTGACATATATAAATATTTGTTTTTACCCAAAATATATATTTAATAAATTCTGCTAGATATATAAGGGGATTTTAATTTATTATTCACAATTTATAAGATATTTTTTAAACTTATAATGTTCCATTAATTTACATCAATTATTTGCTCATCATTTTAGTTTAGAGTAAACATTTTATATTTAATTAAAATAGTTTAAGTTCATGTGAACTCTATTTTTAAATATTTAGTTGATTTAAATTTAAATAAATTAATAAAAATTACATATTTAAATAGAAAAATTATTAATTTAATTCATTATTCACAATTTACAAGTTTTGAAACTTATAGGATTCCATTAATTTACATTAGGAAATTGTATATTCAGAAGATTAGGGCTTGGCCATGTATAGGTTGTTGAGATGTGGAGTCTCGGTACAATTCTTTTTGAGAAATTGAACGATTACCCAACTTTAAGCAGTAGAAATAATGAATGTTCACGTAGGACATTTGAGCTAATGAATTCATTGACTTGCTTTAATATCATCTAAAATTTATGTTGATCTCAGCTACTGCAGAATATCGAGTCATATACATACATGCTTCTATTTTCTAAGCTCGTTCTTCCACAATTCAGAATATATCCACATATGTTCAAGCCTTCTTCTGTAAACGCAGGTCCAGCATAGATTATTATAGAATTCACACGTATTCATTTGTCTTAGACTAAAATTTGGAAGAATTCCAAAAAAATGAAATTAATAAATAATTATTAAAAAAGGTAAAAGCCAGAAAAATACTCCTAAAGAAGGAAATAATTTTATTAAAATTATTAATAAATAGATTGCAATTACTTATTTACCTTTTTCTTGTCTACTCTCTCTTTTCTCTGCATCTCCTTTCCCTATATATATATATAATTTTTTATATTTAAATTATATATAAATAT
>JBBYHM010381868.1:0-15975 GCA_038381775.1 Adansonia rubrostipa
AGAGTAAGATTATTTATGGGTCCGTTTTAAGGTTAGAAATAAAGGAAACTAAATGAGATACCCCTATTTTTTTTTTTATTGTTTCGTAAAATGATATATTATTTTAATCATTTTTTCTTTTTTCTTTTTAAATTATAATCTAATACTAAATATCTTAATATTAATTAATAATTTCATGTTAGTATCAATTGAAGGGATTGTTTTTCTTGGTTTCCTACGTGATAATTAATTTTTTTTTAATTTTGATGAGATTTTTTATATAATTTTTATTTTATGTATTTGTATCGTACTATATATTTTTTTAATTATAATCAAACTCTAATTATTATATATTTATATAAAATTTTAATATGTTAATAATTAATTTAACCTGAATTTTACTTTTATGATAATTTTTTAATATTATAAATTTACAATTAAAAGTTCTAATTCCAAATGTACGGGTGCAGGATAAAGAGCCCAGAGCGTATATTCGTGGAATTTAGAAAATGAAGAGTGATTAAGCATCGGCCATGATGCTCATAAAGTCTGTGAATTTACATTTGTAAGTTGCTCTCAGCTCTTCGATATCTCTTTTTCATTTTCTGAGAGATGGAAAAAGAGAACCAACCGGCCGTTGGACCCAATTCTTATACCCATTTTGAATGGAGGGTATAACCATTCTCAAATTGAAAGAAAAAGAGTTGAGTTTTATCCCTAAACCCTTCCTTTTGTCAAATTAGTCGCTTATTTATAAATGCTGGGGAGAAAGTGGCTGAATTATTATAACAACGTAACAATATTGTTATAATAATTGGTGTGATTAAAACAATATTGTTATGAAAATTGAAATCTGTTAGCACCCATCGCCGGTCAACAGATTTAAAATGAAAGAAATAATTAAAAAAAAAAGGGCACGCACCAAGCAAAGCAAACACAAAGCCTGGTTTAAGTGGCAGGCGATGGCACAATGAGGTAATTTCTTCAAAATTTTATCTTCAAAAACACAAAATCGAACACCTCTGTAACCAAAAAACCGCCGGTTCGCTCTTTAACTTCGGGTGGAAGCTCTCAAAACCCTAGCCCAACAAAATATGCTTCTCCAGCCTTCTTCGTTGCTGAATCACCCTGTTTCTCTCTCGTCATCCTTTTCTTACTCGCGAAGGTTCCCATGCCAGACTCCCCAGTCTATCCTTTCCAAAACCCAAAGTTACCAGACGCTGCCAATCACATGCTCCATATCAAAAATCCGTAGCTATGGAACCGTGGACTATGAAAGAAGGCCCGTGATCAAATGGAACGCTTTATACAAGAAAATATCGTTCATGGAGAACCCTGAATTGGGTTCTGCTGCCACTGTGCTGAATGACTGGGAAAAAGGTGGCAGGAATCTCACCAAATGGGAGCTTTGTAGGCTTGTCAAGGAGTTGCGGAAGTACAAGCGTTACAAGCAAGCTCTTGAGGTAAAAAAGAGTGAAATTTTGTGTTATCTTTGCTTTGGTGTGTTTGATTTCTCGGTATCTGCTATCTTTTGTAGATATTGATTGCCTGACTCTATAACTTATTAACTCTGGCCAATCAAGTTCTGTGCTAACTTTGAATGCTATGGCGTTTTGAATGTCATTTGATTAATGAGCATTTGGTATCCTTAATAAAAGGTGATTACTTTGTTGGTTGCTTCATGAACATGTTTACATCTGGGACTGAAGGTAAAGTTTTTGAAAGTATCTGCATGCCTCAATGATCCTAATTACCAGTGAAAAACTCATAGACGATGAATGTGGATCATCTGTAATGAGCATTCTCATTCACTGCAATGAGTCACCAGAAATGATAGTCTTGCCTCAGATTTTGAATTAGCAACAGGCAATAGCTACTATCTTAAGTTAGTATTGATGAATGCCCTATATAGTTTGAGACACAGTTTGGAACTTGAGATAAAATTTAGGTTTAAGCAGGACAAAAGAAAAATTTACAGTTGATGCACTAGGTTCTTTTCAGCATGCTCTTAGAGTCCTCCAAAACAAGTTGAGGGATCTATCTTAATTGACAGGGGAAGTGCCGAACCTTTAAGCTGAAAGATAAACTGGGAACACAATTACTAATAAAGCAAAAGCATATAATAGTACTGGAATGGGGACAGTTATTATTCAACTTATCACTAACCTAGAATTTATTGTTTTGTCATGTGTTAACACATTTTGGTTCACATTTCTGGATGCTGGGAGTTAGACCTAAAAATAAGGCAAAATGGCATAATGCTATACATTTAGCGGACTCCACGTAGTGGGAAATGGTTTAGTTTGTTGTTGTTGATCAGTGTAGTGGATGGCACCATAAAAAATGTCACATTTTTGGCAAAGTTTACAGCATTTAGCGCTTTTGCTCGGTAGAGTTGTTGTTCAGGAATTTTTTTTTTCTTTTTTAACTTTTATAACATTGTGCAGGTTTATGAGTGGATGAACAACAGAGGAGACAGGTTTAGATTTTCTGCTAGTGATGCTGCAATTCAGTTAGACCTTATTGCTAAGGTGCATGGAGTTTCAAGTGCCAAAGATTTCTTCATTCAACTCCCAGATACCTTGAAGGACAAGAGGATCTATGGGGCTCTTCTGAATGCCTATGTGCGGGCTAAAATGCGAGATAAGGCAGAATCTTTAATTGACAATATGAGGAATAAAGGTTATGCCTTGCATCCCCTTCCATTTAATGTGATGATGACTCTATATATGAACCTCAAGGAGTTTGATAAAGTTGAGTCCATGGTTTCAGAAATGATGGAAAAAAACATCCATCTGGATATATATTCCTACAATATCTGGTTGTCATGTTGTGGATCCCAAGGGTCTGTGGAAAAGATGGAACAAGTATATGAGCAGATGAAACAAGATCGAAACATCAAACCAAACTGGACTACATTTAGCACAATGGCAACGATGTACATCAAGATGGGACTGTCTGAAAAAGCTGAAGAATGCTTGAGAAATGTGGAGAGCAGGATCATTGGTAGGGATCGTAATCCATATCATTATCTTATCAGTCTTTATGGTACTGTTGGTAACAAAGACGAAGTGTACCGGCTATGGAAGGTTTACAAATCTCTTTTCCCAAGTATTCCCAATTTGGGTTTTCGTGCCATGATCTCCTCTCTGGTTAGGGCCAATGATATTCAAGGGGCAGAAAATGTCTATGAAGAATGGCTGTCAGTTAAAATATCTTATGACCCTAGAATTGCAAATCTTCTCATGGGGTGGTATGTTAAAGAAGGGAATTTGGATAAAGCTGAGAGTTTTTTCAATCGCATGGCTGAAGTGGGAGGAAAACCAAATTCAAGCTTATGGGAGATTCTTGCTGAAGGGCATACGCAAGAGAAGAGAATTGATGAGGCTCTGTCTTGCCTGAAGGAATCATTTGCAGCTGAAGGTTCAAGAAATTGGAGGCCAAAGCCCACAACTGTTTCTGCCTTCTTTAATCTCTGTGAGAAAGAAGCAGACATGGACAGTAGGGAGGTTTTGGTGGGATTGTTACGGCAGTCAGGTATTCTCAAAAGTGAAACTTATGCATCACTCATTGGCTTATCTGAAGGAGCTGTTGGTGAAAGCGCATGGCAAATGGACAAAGATAGAAACGGCAGTTACAGTTCCAGTGATGACAATCAGGATGATGATTCTGAGTTGCTTCTCAGCCAACTGCAGGGCAGTGTGTGATGACTTTTATTTAAATCTTAGGTGTAGGGAAAGTTTTTATATATCTTTTCATGGAAGTCATGAGTTAGGATATCAACTAATGTTGGCTAGGAAGATGGACTTGATATTTATTTCTCCGTGATTCGCATGAATTTGTGCAGCGGAAGCTTCACTTGGCTGAGAAAAACCCACCTAGCCATCTGAGGTTAAGCTGGAGGCCTTTTCTATTTCTCCAGTTCTGGATGTATGAATTTTCAATTTAAGCCTGTGTAGCTGCTTAAGTGGCAGAGTTTTCTCCCATTTATGGAAGGATATGAAGCTAGTTACTTACGAATCTAGAACATATTGAGATTCTACATTTATTATTTTCTACATTAGCAGAGCAGCTCGTAAATGAGAAATAGGATCCTTTAATTTCAAGAGGCAAATTCATTTTCAGGAATTTTACTTGGACAAAAAACTTTCATGTCGCATGCTTTTTTCATGCTTGAAAACGTGTCCATAGATTTAGAATAGAAATGTGGAACTTCAATTCATCGTAGCTTTGGGGCCATATAAAAGTCCTTTGAAGTTTCTACAGTCGAGGGGAATTTATTGATAAAGCACCGCAACGAGTGAAAGGTTTGAATTTCAAAGTTTGTAAAATAATTATGCTCCGTAAGCCAAACAGTTCGAGGGAAATCATGGAGATTATCTGGTAAGCTGATTGAACCTACAAATTGCATGCATTATTTTTGACGTCATTTAGCATTTACCAATTTTTTTTTTAAAGAAGAGTTTCAGGATTTTGGGTTATGATTATAAGACATTTTGACAAAGGAATGGTAACTCCACAAAGAGAACCATGATTTCCCTGCTTCAAAAAAAAGTGTCCTTTTGAGTACGGTTTACTTGTTTATCAGCTGTCATTAATTAGCTGTGCTTTCTTTTCGACAACGACAATTATCTCATTTGCTCTCGTAAACGCCACATGCTATGCTTCACATCGTTTCTTTTTTTTTTTTGCCTATAATTAACAGAATTCCCAATCTTAAGAAGAAACTACCATAATGCAATATAAACGCAGCCCGTCGACCGTCGGTGATAATATTAATATTCCCTTAATAAATTCGTAATGAGATAATTAGAATATAAAATTAAATGCCCCAGGCTAGGCCAGGCCGCGATAGCATGTGCTTCCCTAGTATTGAACTTTTCAGGACGATTTTCGTTTGTAGATAAACAGAACAAGACAGGTATCCAAAATCTTTGGCTTGTCAATGCCGTATTAATTAAAAGCTCAAAATGAGAGTATAAATAAAGGCCTGAAGGAAGGGTCATATTCGTAGGCAAGGGAAGACCAACTGCCATGCCAATTGCCATGCATTAAGGACAAGACGGTAACATGCGGGCTGGCTGGCTGGCCTTAGTTTTCTTGTATTTTATATTAATTTTTTTAGCATACATATAATATATATACATATATATATAAAGTGAGAAATTAGACTTTTTTTTGTGGTTATCAGTTTTAGGCTCACATGGACAGCACATGGGTTTTGGGAGGCGGACAGCCACCGTTTGAGTTTTAATCCAATGCAATGCATTGATTGGGAGTCAAGACTTTGAGAGTTTTAACTTAATCAGACATGTTTTCCTCTTGTTTCACTCCAAGAATAACATGCTTCCAGCTTGGCACTTACTGTTAATTAAGTACTTCTTCTTCTCCAAAGTCATCTTTTATTTCGGTTTCGATCTGCAAAAGTTGATTGAAATCATCATTCTTAAAATAAACGTAATAATAAAAACTATAGTGAAAGTGCTCTGCTCTGCTCAACTGGATCTTGGGTGGTCACATTATTTTAGTATCTGAAGCTTGATCATTGATGAGAAGTGGGGGCAAAGGACAAAGTTAAATGTTATAAACAGCATGTATCATGGATGAAGTTACATATATTGCTGTAAAGTCAAAGTCTTCTCTCTGTTCTTTAAAAATCATCTACTTGTTAAGATTAAAAATTAAAATATGTCATCAATAGTTCTTTCTATAATTGATCTTCTTGTGGAGATGCTGGCTGTCTTGGAGTAAGAAATTAAACGTGTAATGAAGTACGTAGTTGTACCACTATTTTCAGAAGACTTGGAGGCAATTGGATTGGATATGGGTCAAAATTAATTAAAAACTGAATCCCAATTTGCAAGTTACAGTGATTCTTTGAATTTTTGTCACCCGCTACATTATTTTGATATGTGAAACGAAGTATCATACTGTTTTCTTCTCTTTCCAGCGGAAATATCAGGCTATGCTCAATGAAGATTCATGGAAGAAAAGAATTATATGCATGAATTTGACTCACCGCACTATATGAAAAGATATTTCACTAGTTAAAAAAAAAAAATGTGACAAGCCCATGATTCCAAACACAAGCAGACAAGCAGAGCCATGGCTGTTTTTCATGTTCAATGTGTTATTGAGTTTTGTAGACAAACTGATGTAAGAAGTTGCCAAGCATATCTTCAATGATGACCAACATCTTGAAATCTATACCTTATGTTTTCTGTTATGGGAGAAAAACAGAGTAGGATATAGCTCATGGACCAGCAGAATAAAAACATGTTACCCAATCCCCAAAAAGAAAAAATGCAATTCGTGCAGATTTTACAAGGATCTCCAAAAAGTAGGACCCACAAATTACAATCAACATTTTCCCACATGTAATCACATGATGGGTATTTGGGTAAGGAATATGCCATCAGCACTGAACAACAGTAGCCACAAATTTATGAAATTAATTACTGGAAAACTCAATCCTCTTTCAGGAAAATGACTTTTAATCCACAAATGAACCACCTTTTAATTTGTTCCCTCTTGCACAAGTTAAGTTTTGAAATTTTAATAATCATAACCCGAATTTAAAATCCACGTACTTTTGTGTTAAAAAGAACATATTACAAACCCCACCACCAAATGGGGATATCCAAGTCATAATTCAAATCCCCGAGGCTACTCTTTTCATTGAAAATACCTACACTTTAACGACCACCTTACCTGTTTTCTAACACAAAAGTAAGACCATATATACCCCAATAAGAGCAGCCAAAAAACACATTCAATATTTTTGGTCCAAAAATCTTTTCAGCTATGGCAGAGTTAGAGAACCCAAATATGATGCCAAATCTCATAACATTTCTGTCTTCTCTTCTCCAAAAAGTTGCTGAATCCAACGATGTAGACTGTCGGTTTCAGCGTCAAAAAATTTCAGTGTTTCATGGCCTAACTCGGCCAACTATCTCAATTCAAAATTACCTGGACAGGATTTACAAGTATGCGAATTGTAGCCCGTCTTGTTTTATTGTTGCATACATTTATCTTGATCGGTTTGCTCAAAAGCAACCCTCCTTGCCCATCAATTCTTTCAACGTTCACCGCCTGCTTATTACAAGTGTGATGGTTGCTGCAAAGTTCATGGATGATATGTAAGTTCTTAACTTCCTTGAATAAAATTTACAGAACCCTTGGGTTTTATATATGGGTTTTGGGTTTTCTTTAGTTTTTTGCTTTAACACGATTAGCTTATACTTCAAGTGAAGCTTAAAAATTTACTAGGCTTTCCAGTGCCAAAGTCTGTTTCGAAGCAAAACCTGAGATTTTTTTTTTCCCCAAATCTCAGATTTTAGATACGTTGATTGCTTTCTTGTTTTCTGAATTCTGGCTGAAATTTGAGTCTTGATATTCCATGCCTTCCTTAGAGTTCAAGATATTGTAATTAGAATTTTAGTTATTTTCTCTTCCTTTTCTTTTAAAGAGAAACTTTGTAATATGCTTAGACCGTTGGAATTGTAAAGCCAGTAACTTTCCCAGAAAATAACGTAGTAATTCCAAGTTCCAACCAATTGTAGGCATTTGAATCCTGGCTGTCAAGATGCAAAATAAATTGGAATCAGAGTCCCCATCAAATAAGGCTACTTGCTTTTTTTTTTTTTTTTGGGTTCCTTCTTTTACCATGGGCCTTAATTATTTTGAAAAAGGTAAATTCACAAAAATGTGTAACACATTTAAGAGTGTACCAAACATTCAGTTTATCTTTCTGTTTCTGATATTTGCAACTTTTGTCTTCAGGTATTACAACAATGCTTACTATGCAAAAGTAGGAGGAATCAGCACAACAGAAATGAACTTCCTCGAAGTGGATTTTCTTTTTGGTTTAGGTTTCAACTTAACTGTAACTCCCAACACCTTTCACACCTACTTCTCATACCTGCAAAGAGAGATTATGTTGCAACCTCCACCAAGTATTGCAGAATCCTCTTTAAGCCTTGATAGGTCACTAAAAATCCATTTGTGTTTCAATGAAGAAGAATCCTCTCATCAAAAGCAACAACTAGCTGTTTAAGGCCTTTAATTTTAGCTCTGAATGTAGTTAGATATAGAGATTAGTGACTTGTTTTAAACGTTTTGGGCTAGCAGAATTGAATGCATGACTTGTGCTCTCTCTCTCTCTCTCTTGTTTTGGTTTTCTTGTGGTTTCCATTTTGGGGTTTTGGATCTCAAATTGCTTATGTATGTACAGATGGGAGTTTCTTCTCTACAGTCTGTTTGGATATATGTCAAAAGTCTCATTGTTAATTGATTTCTCCAATTTCTTTTGGTTAATGATTCTGCCTTTTTTTTTCTGTTGTTGTGGTGATTAGGAAAATTGTAAATGCCTGTAAACATACTTGTTGAACTCAAATAGCTTAGACTTGAAAGTATCAAATTATTAAAAACAAGGTAAATTTATTGTGTATCAGAGTCTTAAATGGAAGTTTCGTTTTCACTGATGCTCCTTTTCCTCCCAAGTCTAATTAGGTGGTACTTTTGGTTGCTATCAGCTCTTATCCAAGCTAAGATTCTCATAAAAACCTTTCGGAGGTGGCAATGTGTTTATAACTGGACAGCATTTGGGTGGGTGGAACAAAGAATGAAAAAATATGAGTGGTGGGTAGAGCCCTAGCCCTGGGAAGTAATGATCGGTACAAGTAGGTGAGGTGACAAATGACACTGCTGTTTTGTTGTGGTTATTTTTGGTAGAGGATGACAAATTGCTTTATTTGGCACTTGTCTTTATTCTCTCAGAGGGGACATGGAACATGTGCAATTAGGCAAACAACTCTGCTGGAGAGAAGTGATGATCCTGCAAATTTTTAGATTAGCCTAGGAGATAGATAGATTCATAGATATATCAAACACAAGAAGGGTGCTGCTAATAATGTTTGTATCAGCCGTACACCACATGTTGAAGCTATTAGCCTGGCAAAATTTCTGTCTGTAATTATTATATGGTAAAAGTTCCTGTTCCTGACATAGGATAAGATGAAAATAAAATAAAATAATTTTATGGTGATAAGTAATCCAAAGAATCCCCAGATAAGGTCACGTCAACTTTGGATGCTTTTTGTACTTAAAAGAAATAGTTGGCCCAAGATGAGCCCATAATCATTTACCCTAATAGTTTTTAGGCCTTAGCCCAGAAAAGCAAGACTTGAGCCCTTTGCTGCCCTTATCTCATAACATTTACTGAATATTACACCTTCCAATGTTCATTTGCCTTATCTATTCTATAACACTAACATCAATAGAAATCAAACTTAGAGAAATTTTTTTTAGAAAAAAAAAAAAAAAAACATAGAATAATAGCGGTGATGGTCCCATTCCTCCATTATTATCAATAGCATTAGCGGGAAAGTTTGAGTCTGAACCGGAAATTAAACTTAGGGTTGAAAAGGCACAGCGGCTGCCATCAAGCTGAAGCTAAACGTCACAGATTATTTACAATGATTGATGGCGAAAACAGATGATGCATAGGTTAAAATCATGGAACCTGTGGCTACCTATATATCGAATTGAAAAGGAAACTAATTATCTATTAGAGAGATAATAACAAGAATGAATAAGGAAAAAGCCGCAGTGTTAGTCCGTTAGAGATGAAACGTAAAAAGCTTGCTTTCGAGTGGCGTATATGGCTCTGCCTGCAACATAGCCATCTTCATCGTCTTGCCAATCTACGCCACGCGGGTTGACACCTCTGCTAGGCAAGTCATGGCGGCGATCGGAGCAGCGACTAACAAGAGAACGCGCCCTTCTTCCTACTGGAAATATTTCAACCATATTTTTCCTTTGCTTAATGAAGCGGTAGCCATTTTTTTCCCCGAATCATATTGCAATAACAAATTAGTTATCGGAGTTGGATAGCCAAATTTTTGTTCATTTAAGGAGTTAAATATAGAAGTCAATCGAGTCTGGTTAACACATGATTGATTAGAGATTAATATTAATGAAAATTTTGATATTATCGACAGAGTTATTAGCAATATCAATTAAATTAAATTAAATTAAATTAATTACTCTAAAAGATTTAATAAAAATGACTCATATATTTCTTAAAATATATTTTTAAAATGTATAATAAAAATTAAAAGGTATTTTGAAAATATTTTCATTGTTAAAATATTTATATAATTTTAAGAAGTATTTCTTAATAAATATATGTAATACTCTTTTAGAGCAACAATTATCAAAGCACATGCTTTTCCTTCTAAGAAACTGAAAATAAACAAAGCACACTTAAATGTATTTAATTACTAATTTACACATAAATTTATTTAATTATTAATTTGTACATAACAAAATGCACCCTTTTAGTTACATAATTAACTATTTTACAAACTTAAACATTACAGGACATTGGAAGACAATTAATACACCCATATACATAGCCTCGCATGCACTAATAACTTAACAAACTAATTTTTACAAAACCATATTTAATTATTTCTTGCTTTCTTAAGATGTCTTCCTCTTTATTTATTTATTTATCTGTTATCATAAGAAACCGGCAAACCATATCCTACAACGTATGAATAGCTTGTTCAGGCAGAGTCAAAGTAACTAATAGTAGTTGCGAGTGTCCGCCTAAACTTTCATTTTTCTCCATTGAGCTAAGTTTGTTCGTGCAGGCTGCCGTCTTTAGGGGTTCTAGGCTTCGCAAATGCCTGGATCAAACATGGAGGCTCTGGTTCCCTGTTTATCCACATAACAAATAGCTGGATCAAGCACCTCATTACTAAAGGCGCAGCAGCTATAATCAAGGCTAGTCGAAACTGCTTATCCTCCGGAGTGACAGCGAAAATAGCAGATCCGTAAGTTATAATCATTGAAATTGCAGCAACCCGTACTTCAAACTTGAATGGAAATTTATGCGTGAGAGACATCATAACAAGTACCGCCGCACAAAAGGCTAGGGTATTTAAACTCAAGAAAACATAGTAGGCCGATGTCATAGACGCACAAATAGCAGTGCCTGGTATACGTTTATGATAAGGAGGTTTACCATTCTTGTCGTCATCCTGCCATACACCGCCTGGAGGGTTAACCCCTGCTTGGAAGGTCACAGCAGCTATTAGGGTCACAACTACTAAGAGAGCATTGCGTGCCTCGGCCCTATCATCTTTATCCTCCCCTTCACCTTCCTTGTACTGAAAATAACGGCACCAGTCCTTGAAAGCAGTGCCAACCATTTTCGTTTTGCTTAATGGGGATATATGAAGAAAACAAGGAAATTGATAGTTATTAGATGGATTCTCTTGAAAAACTTGGGATTTTGGTGATTCTTAACTCAGCTTTTATAATCTCCCGAACCAAACATGAAACAACAGTGTTCTGACCTCTTTGCCATTGCATGATTATGCTCGGACAAAATAAAAAGTAGATTCCTATCTCACCGATAACGATTTTGATTATGATTACTCTGTTAATTAATTCATTTTTTTTTTCACCTTGTCATTGTTGTTAAATAGGTGAAAACCTGGGAGGGTCTAAGATGTATCTATATGATTTGTTTTTCTCAATTTGTCATCATTATTTGTTTTTGTTCAATGCAAGTCGACTGGGAAGAAGGCTATCAGTCATAATTTTTTATGTCTAAGGACGGACCTTGTATTAGATTATCGAAGTTTACTTTACTTAAAAGATTTTATAATTTTAAAAATGATATTGTATGAAACTATAATTAAAATATTAAAAATATAAATTAATGAATATATTAAAATTTTTATATAAAATAAATTATTAATATATTAAATTTATATAAATATATAATATTTTAAATAAAATTATAATACAAAAAATAATATAAATGCAGTATATAAATTATTAGTTGTCTATGCAGCTGATCACTAAAAATGGAGGACAAAATTCTATGCATGCAAAAAGAATCACATTATACCATAACATTATTAATAATTTGATGGAATTGTAATCAAGTTTCAACTTTCAAGTTGTGGGTCTATTATATGTGATGATAGAATAGCGTAATTATGATATGAAAGCTTTATATACAAGTAATTTTAATTAATTTTTTACATTTATCATTAATTAATCTTATTAATTAGTTTATGGGTTTTGATTTTTCAGTTTTAACGTGACTGAAAACACTTCAAACTCTTTAACTAAGTCTTGTTTGAAAATAAAGATCACCGCAAATTAAGATAAAATTGGAGAATTGTAAAAGGAGATGGTAGAATACTATTGACGAAGATTCTAGCTGGGCGCAGATTAATTTTCAATTTGCGGTTTCACCATAAATATCCCATCCCTAATATATAATATAAAATATATTATAAATCTAAAATTTAATTTACTCAATTCATATATTTAATTAATATTAAATAAATTTAAATTTTAAATCTTAATTTTTTTTTCGTAACCTCTAAATTATGATTTTTTTGATATATATATATATATATATATATATGCAAGACCTTGACTTAAAAGTCATTCTTCCTATACATTTATAACACGAGTTATTATAATCCAGAAAATGCTGGATTTTTCCAAGGAAATGATATATATATTATTATATTTATGCATGACCTTGACCTAAAGGTCATTGGTTATTAATCCAGAAAATGCTCGTTTTCTCCAAGGAAATAATATAATGTTTGGAGTGAGTTAATAATGAGCCTTGTCCCTTAGTTTTCAAAAGCAATCGCTGGGTTGGCGTTGTCAATTGCTGGGCCTCTTTCTCTTCTGTTTCGTTAAGAGGGTGTTTGATCTTATGTCAGCCATGACTTCTCTTCCGGGGCATTGTCTTACGTCAGCAAAGCGACAAGCTTATTGACTGATCATTAATGAGCTTAGGTGCATGCATTTCCCAGCTTTCCTGGTTGTCACCATTGATTTGTGTGCATTTTAATGATTTTTTAAATAAAAAAGTTCAATTGCTGTCAGAAAACGTCTTTTGATTATGTTTCGCTTCGTACGGAAAAGAAACTCTATATACTGTGATTTACAATTACTAGAATGGATCGCATAATTTTTATCACTTATTACCATCGGTTTGCCGGTGTCTTGCATTATTAAAGGAACTCCATCAGAAACACATACTGTGCCATCTTTTCGGGATGAGGAGGTGAGTCCGGTGGTCGGAGTATCTTTAGTGGAAAGGAAAGGTTAGAAAATGTTAAGAGTTAGATTTCCAAACGCATTTCAATACTTAATAAAGATAGTAAGTGAAGGGAAATGGACAAAGTAAGGATAGTGTATAAAGATGCATACTTGGATCAACCTAGGTATGGTATGGGGTGTGAACGACTTAAACTCGATGGTTGAAACCAACCTAGATGATATGATTTCTACTGAATTTGAAGTGTGTCAGGCGACATGATTTCTAGAAGTATCAGAATTATTTACTTACTGTGTCCAAGTGTAAGCCTCCACCGCCGGAACCTCTAAATTGGGATTTGTTTTGGGCTAGTGGGCTTACAGTAATATTAATATCAAACTTAATTTTGATTTTGGTTCATATATGTACTCTCCTTTTGCAATTAATTTAAGCCACGTCGCAGTAATACTTTCTCTTCCCTTCATTTGTTTTGTTGTGGTCTGATCTAAGCATGGGGAAAGGAATTGAAGCTTTAGCAATTTGAGTGGAAATTCGTTGAGACGTTATTATAAATTAGTTACTAAACGAAGGCTGGTTCACACCTAACATCCATTTGTCAATACTTTCATGAAAGCCAGCGAAGAAAAAGACTGATTGCTTAGCTGTAATGCAGAATGTAACAAGGCAATAGGAAATAGTAATTAAGACTAAAATTTGAGGTGCCACCACGGTGAAAACTGAAATACAAAAATAATTTCCATCATTTTAATTCTGCATAAAAAATTATTTCTGATTACATATCCTGAAGGTGATTCGCATCCCTGCCATGGAATTAAATACCGGTGATCTCTCCTTACTCCTTTCTAAACAAGATGTTGAAGAGCTGAATCAAACCCCGTAGTATAAAAGGCACAGCAGCAGCTGCTATGACGTACCGAAACCTCACAGATTCATCGGGAGTAACAGCAAAAATGGCAGAACCGTAAGTGACGATCATCGAAATTGTGACAATAATAACTTCAAGATGAAAAGGGAACCTGTAGGTGAGAGAGATGATAACAAATACTGAGGCCGAGAGAGCCAGGGTGTTAGAAATCAAGAAAACATAGTAGGCTGCTGACTGAGATGCATAAATAGATCTGCCTGCAACATGTCGGCCGTCGTTATCTTGCCACACTCCACCAGGAGGGTTGACCCCAGCTTGGAAAGTCACGGCAGCTATGAGGGTTGCAACTACTAACATCACGTTTCGGACATCGCTTGGCTTGTCCCTGCCTTCTTCATACTGGAAATGCTTGTACCAGCTCTTGCCTGTGCTTAAACGGTTAATCATTTTTCTTGAGCAATGAGAACTATGCTGAATTCTTGCTCTTCAATTAGCCAGTAATATCTCTCTCTCTCTCTATACATATATAGGACACCATAATGGAATTGAATGAGTCAGTCAACTCGGAGGCGAAGCTTTTACGCGTGGTAAGTTAATGAAAGAAAAAAAAAGGACGGATTCCCCTTAGAATAAGTCTGGGTTTGGTGAGCACGGAACTTGAACTTTACTCGCGACTTGAATTAACTAATATAGATGAAAGGGATTCTATTCATAATTAATAACAAAGAAGTATCAAGATGCTTTCCTGATTATCCCCTGGCTGTTAGGTAGAAAATTAGGGTATTTAAAGTGTCTAATTGGACAAGCTAATTCTAATTTTGAAAAACTGGTAGCAGAATTTTCAAATCATCGAAAGTAAACCATTGCTCTTCAAGATTTAATTTGAAATCATCATATCCAACTCTTTATAGGCTCTTCTATTATTTCAATGTGCCCATTTGATAAATCGACACGTATGGGGATTAAACCGTTCTCACTTATCTCCCTAGCTAACGAATGCAGGCTTTCTGCTCATAGTTTCTTTTGTGATTTCTGTTTGTACTGTAAATGTTGATATATGTATAGGATTGTTATCGACTGAATTTAAGAGTAGAAGAAGCGAAAAGGCATGGGGGTATACGGCATTGGCGCGCGGCCACGGTTTCACTTAAGAAACTGATGGCTGGGCTGCAATTATGGCAGGCCCAAGGCACTGCTCCAATATCTCGGCCAATATATGGACATCCCAGTGTCCAATACCTATTGGGCCAATTGATTTTAACCCGTTTTGTGATCAAAGCCAAGTTCATACTCGATAACTATAGTAACATTTTGCAATGTCGATGCTGCTTTCCTCCCTCCCAATCAAACCAAATAGAGAGAGATGGAACGTTAAGAAAATATGGTTTGGTTTGGAGTTTTTGTTCTTTTTGTTCGTTAAAAATCTTGTAGAAACTGTTACAGATTTTTTCTAATTGGATTTCTTTTTCCATTTTAATTGATGATGGATGATGGGGTACATACAAGCCCAACCATAAGCCTTGCTCCACCAATGATGAACAGAATCTACGATATCTAAAGTCTGATGTCTGTCAGGACCTATAATATAATGCCTTTGCATTCACAAAGCCAATCTTATCTCATCCACGTGAGCCGAAAATACTTTCAATTACCTACAAAGGCTCCAACCAACATCAAGACGGCTGCTTTCACTACACAGCTTTCCTTTTTGGCCTTCCCCTCCCCTCTCTCTCTCTCTCTCACCAATAAATACGATAACAAAAACAAAACAATGCTAATACCAGCTCAAGCTAAATATCCACCGTAAAACCTCCAGTCAAAAAGGAAAAGCACCACCAAAGACATCCTCAAAATATAAAAACAAAAAAGGCCATGAAACCCAACCCCCCCCCCCCGGCGCCCTCCACCCACCCAGTCAGGGCTCAGAGCCGCAAACCCAAACCCACCCTATGCGGTGGGATTACCCAAAACGCACAAAAAAACATGATAAGCATGAATTTTGAACCAATGGTAGAATATAGCTGCC
>JBBYHM010381879.1:1711-13663 GCA_038381775.1 Adansonia rubrostipa
AATAATTAATTTATTGAAATATTTATTATATAAAAATTATTAAAATATATAAAATTAACTTAATTTTATATTAATGTACATCGTTCTTTCTTTTATATAATATATATATATATATATATATATATTACAACAGCAAGTGTCATAAAAGATGCCTTCCACAGGTTTTCCAACCTTATGAACTTCCTGTTTGTAGTAAAACCCAATCCAAGTTGGTCTTGGAAGTAAAATGTTTTTTTTTTTTTTTTGAACTATAATTACACTCACTACGCACGCAAAATAATGGTTTTTGTCTTGTAATTAAACCATGTAGGTATTGAAGGAACCTGAACTAAACACCCATGAGAAAAGCTCTGCTACTAATAAACTGCGTCGTCCTCTCTGTAGGCCACTGTGGGGGTCCACTTGTAATGCGCCTCTACTTCATCCACGGTGGGAGGCGAGTCTGGTTCTCGTGCTGGCTCGAGACTGGTGGCTGGCCCATCATCCTTTTACCTATCGCTGCTGCTTACATTCACCATTCCAGGACCCAACCCGCAGCGGGAAACAAGCTTTTCTTCATGAAACCCCACTTGTTCATTGCCGCCGCGGTCATCGGAGTCCTAACCGGCCTTCAGGACTACATCTACGCCTACGGCGTGGCACAACTCCCTCTTTCAACTGTTGCTTTAATCATTGCCTCGCAGTTGGTTTTCACATCAGGGTTCGCTTTCCTTTTGGTCAAGCAAAAGTTCACTTCTTATTCCATAAACGCTGTGTTTTTGTTAACGATTGGAGCAGGTTTTTTGGCTTTGCATACGAGCGGCTACCGTCCCGAGAATGAATCAGAGAGGGGGTATGTTTTGGGATTTCTAATGACCCTTGGTGCAGCGGCGTTGTATGGATTTATCTTGCCTTTGGTGGAGTTAACCTGCAAGAAAGCAAGGCAAGAAATCACCTATGCCCTTGTGATGGAGATTCAGATGGTGATGTGTTTGTTTGCTACTGGTTTTTCCACCATTGGCAGGCCGATTAACAACGATTTCAAGGTGTCTTTTCTGTCTATTTCTATCTCAACTCAAAGCCATTTTCAAATGGTAGCTAGCTACTATAAATCTTTTCTAAGATTTAGAGTAGTACCATTTTTAGGAAAGTAAACTAAAGCCAATTTTCTCTTTAATCTTGATGAAGATAAGGGTTTTAGTTAAAGGATTGACTGTTCATAGACAATAATTAAGGAATTTTATTATTTATTTAAAAAACTGAATTTAATACATTATTTTTACCCAATTAAAAAAAAATTAATAAAATAGTATATTTTTTATCACCTTCATATCATTAGAACTGCATTGAGCATCAACTAAGTAAATCTAGTAGGATTGAGAAGTCATATCCTTTATAGGAAATGTTTTTTTCCTTTTTCTTTGGGGGGTTCTATTTTGTTATAATTAATTGAGCATGCTTTCTAGCTATGAACATGATTTTAAATGATACATTTTTCCAGGTAATTCCAAGGGAAGCAAAGGAATTTGAGCTTGGGGAAACAAAGTATTACATAGTTGTGATTTGTAGTGCACTAATATCGCAGTGTTTCTACTTGGGAGTAATTGGAATTATCTTTTGTGCCTCATCATTGGTATCGGGCATTGTCATTGCTGTTCTATTACCCGTAACTGAGATTCTGGCTGTAATTTTCTACAAAGAAAGCTTTCATGCTGAAAAGGGAGTGGCTCTTGCACTCTCACTCTGGGGCTTTGCTTCTTACTTCGACGGTGAGATTAAGCAAACCAAGAAAAACAAACAAGCTCTTGAAACTGAGATCCCATCGGTTCCCAATCGTCTGGAAAGTGTATAAATATATTGGTGACCCTCCGGCCGAGCAATTCAAAGTTCCAATTTTAGGTGGCGAATATATAGTTTACAGAAATATTGCTCGACACATTTACAAGAGACGAAATTTATCATAGTTGGATAAGATATTACTTTTGCATGTTCATATAAGGGTTCGATTTTGTACGATTTCAGGTTTAAAACACGAGGAACTATAAGCGCAATTATGTTCCCACAGTTTCTTCATTTTTGAATTCAACATCAACATACACATCCATGTATCCATCATGGCATTATGCATGCCTTATATTTATACATATATATATATATATATATATATATATATGAATGGACTATTATTTTTTTACGGTTTTTTTTTTTTTTTGGGCATAAAGAAGTTTTTGGATACTAAAATATGAACTTCAAACTTGCTAATTTCACTTCTTAAAAGTGATGAACCAACTGAAATACATTTTAATGGTTTTTTGCTACTGCTAAACTTAACAATCAAAATAAAAAAGGAAAATATTTTCTGGAAAACTATTAAAATAAAAATTAAAAAAAAAAAGACCTATCACATTTTGTATATGACATACGTGAAAAAATAATTAAAATATAAAACAAAATAAAAACACGAATTATTAAAGAGTATAAATATAAAACACCTTAAATACAATTATAACACGAAAAATAACACATACAAGATACAAATACACGAATGATCAAATCCAAAAGAATGGTGCAAAAATATGAAAATAGACTACCCTCCAAGTCTATTATAATTAAAAAATGTATGCTCTTGCATTATTATACAAATTTATTTCCAGTACAACAATATCAGTCAAAAGAAATGAATGAAAAAGAACAAAGGATACAACAAGTAATACGAATGTTTTATGTACCTTTTCTTTTATTGTAAAGTTGCAACGTAAGTGCTATGCAACAAATTCTATGTGCATTCTTTTGATGTCCCTGTAAATGGTAACCAAATGAATCATATGAAAATATTGGTAAGAGAATTGAACCGTCTAAAAACCAAAGACGCCCCCCAAAAAAACTGGGAGAGACCCATTTCCTCTATCCTCCATAGGTATGCATATCTTCGTTGCGGCAAGTCGGTTTAGCCGATCGTCTTATTCAGGAAGAGCAGGATTAGCAAGAGTAGAGAAAACTCAATCAACTTGGGACCCTTTACATACTCAAGAATTGTTTCCCACCTGTAAGTTCAAACCAGTAGAGAGCGGCTGATAAAGCCTGTTGTCCAATTCAGAGTCTTCATTACAGTAATAATAGTTACTGAAGGACCCAACATTACTCAGAAAAAAAAAAAAGGGCAACCAATGCATGCTAGAGAAATTGTAAATCTATTTGATTCAAAACATCTGATCTGAAGTCTGAACCAAAGCTAATCTAAAATCTTATCAGAAGATAACGTAAACTGCTTTCTTAAAAAATGTAAATTAGGAACATGATGACATTATCAATGATAAGAACAGCTATTGCCTTTGGTACACGTTGATGCCAAATAGCTAAGATCATGGAGATAATTGTATTATATGCCTTGAATAAATGTGTCAAAATCTGAACTCATTAAATTAAATGATGTAAATGAGTTTTGAAAGAATGGAATTATCAGATAACAAGCGTTATTGTGGTGTATAATTACCAATTGCCTTCAACAGAGCTGACATTTTCATTATCAAGTTCCTCCTTTGCAAGTTCTTCTAAAATAGCACGTTGCCGGTCATTTATCGCACTGAAGAAGGGGTAGGGAGGAAGAAGAATATAACAGAATAAAAATTAGGAAGGGTTTTTTCAAAGAATCTAACTTGCACAGAACTTGAGCTTCAAAAGTATAATCATATTAAATTCATTCCAACAATTTCACATTAGTACATTTGTCTAAGGCTCTATTTGTAGGAAGGAAAAAGTTTTAATTTGACAGTTACTACAACATTGCACATGTTGTTATGTAGTTTAACCATTAGGTTAAAACTTTTTCCTTCCTTTCCGATTTCTTTCTTTCCTACCAAATGAAGCGTAAGATAAATAAAACATAATCAAATTATATCAACCACAATTGGCATACGGGCTACAACAGAGGCTATAGTTTACAAGTATAAACGATCCAGATGGAAAAAAGGGCTGCTATACTCGAACTTTGTTTCTTCCAGCTAGTAAAGCCTGATACTTGAGTATAGCAAGCATTTGTGTATCTAAACCATTTCAGGATCACTTAAAATTTTATCGAAAAAGCTTGCTAGCTATGAATTCTAAGTTGGCAGTAAAACATCTTACGGTCACTAAAGTAACAAGTAATCCCGAAACCAAGTACTTCTACATGAAAACTAGGATGAAAGTTTCCATTTCCACAAGGCAGAAATACCCAATATCAGCAGGTTGAAAATCAATAAGATCGAGCATTGTACATTATGCTTAGCTTTTAGTTTATATTTTGATAAACTGGTATAGCGAATTAAGAAGTCTTAGCAGATTAACCAACTTCACTCCACATGAAAAGAGAGAGAGAGAGAGAGAGAGAGAGAGAGAATAAGGAGTCAATTTTGCAAGTAGTGTCACTGTCACCAGCGCACAAATTTGAGGAAGAACTCCTCTTAATAAGCATCACGATAATTTTTCTAATGGCCAGAAGCATAATATACTCAACTAGGCGTCACTTCAAACAGAAAGACAACTAGCCATACTTCAGAGAAATGAAATATCTTCAGTACAAAGTTCTCCAAACAGAGCTATACATCTTAACATCATCAGTCATAAATGTAGAAATAGCCCAACCAATAATATAAACCGGAATACACTAAAGAAAGCTTACATGGGCAAATTAACACAGAATTGGACATATTGATCTCCATGATACACTAGAAAACCATGCTTTGGCAATCCTGCAGGAACCCACAAAAAAAGCACATTTATGTCAGGAAATTGCACAAGAGAATAAATTCAAGCAGCAAAAAGAGATAGGGAGAGGAGGTGGCGGAGTAGAGGGAATGATTAACTTACCTTTGCCTCTTAGAACAAGTCGTTGTCCATGCTGACATCCTTCAGGTATCTGAGAACGCCATAGTTTCAAAGCGCAAAATGGTTAATGTTGAATACATTGATGCACATGGATTGTTAAAAATTAATAAAATGGGGCTCTAGACAGGTGCAACACGAGAAGTTAATGCCAGGTTTCTCACATTAACAGGTCCAACTCATGATAAGACTGAGGCTCATGTCTAATTATATTTAAAGATTCAGTACATAATTTTGCATACTAGAATACCTCTTCCAACGCAATAAAATTTACTCTTGGTTCCTTTTGCCTATCAGTATCTCTTACCAAAGTGCAATGCACAAACAAATAGAAGAGTAGCATAAAACCTAAAGTATTACTTTCACTTGAATGTTCCCCGACAGTGTAGGCACCTCAACTGTACCGCCAAGAATTGCCTATAAGAAATCCAACGATTAATTATGGATAGAATTATTGGTTTGTGTTTGCAAATCTATAAAGTTGTTTGACAAACATAAAATTTAGTTCAAAAAGAGAGCAAGTATGCACATTTAGAAATCAACTGAGATGTATTGGCTAAAATTAAGATATAATATAGAGTAAGCCTATAAAAAGATCAAGGTGAGACAAATGGCACCAAGAAACAAAGAACATATATAAGTGGAGAAAAATAAGAGTTCTACACCAAATTTTTTGAATGAGGGTGAAATATCATCATATCTGATCTAACCAGATGGAACACAAACAAGTGCAGTAAATATTTTGCATAGCACAAATTCTTACTTGAGTAAAGCTAATATTAGAGTTGACATAAACATCTGCACCATCTCTAGCAAAGACAGGATCATCTGCAACCTAGATTATAAGACCAAAGTTCAAAAAGCAAGAATGATATATATATCAACCATCAAATAGTAAACTGTTATTTACTTCTATACTAGCCAATCTGGCATCCTTGAATCAAGTTTAAAAACTCATCATATTCTAGATACAAATAAAGGTATGCTGTATAACAGCTCGAACCAAAAGTAAAGCCACAAATCTGAAGAGTATAAATTATCAAATGCAGATACGAATTGTACGTAATTGACTTTAAGCAACCAGCCCTTAAATTAGCTTTATAACGATATAAGGCAATAGAAGGAACCGCACCTTTATTCTAATAACCAAGTTACCAGGTTGACTTCCTTGTCGCCTAATATTACCAGCCTCTGGTACACGTATTGTATCTCCAGAATCCACACCTAATCCATTTTTAAGAAGAATAACAACAGGAATCAACAAACTTTAATGCTACTATCTTAAGCTACAGACCTTTTGTGACAGAAAGGTAGACCACTTATGCAAACAAAGGTTCCATCCTAGAACTAGTCTGACATTCTTAGATCCATGCAAAATACGGAAAGTAAAGGTAGTACTTGTCATAAAGATGGGTTAAATAATAAAAACTGTATTACTTAGGAAGCACTGAACGCTCAAAAAAATTAGAAAAGGGAAAAAAAAAGGAAAAAAAAAATGAAGAAGAAGAAGAAGAAGAAATAATATGACAGGATCTGCAAAGCCAACCTTCGATAAAAAAGAAATAGCTGTAAAGATGATCTTAAAGCTATATGCTAAACCATATATGAAATCCATGTGCAACTACTACCTTCATATAACTACAAAGAATCAAAGCTACCTCTCAACCTTCTGAACTTAAAAAATTGTTTCGTCAAAGAAAAACATCTAATATCTACCTGCAGGTATTGTAACTTTAACTTCCTTAACACCTTCAACAACCCCTGATCCTCGGCATGACGTACAGTATTTCTGGATCATATGTGTAAAGCCTGTTGACATGACGTACAAGCAAAAGAAAATTGTGGTTTTGCTGAAAATCAAATCAGACCTTGATTGTTCGTCCTGATCCTTTACAAGTGTAGCATGTTGATGTAAAAGGAGGAATTGTAACCTGGTCAAGGGTTAATATGGTATAATAAATAACAGGTAAAATCTATTATCTTCAGACAGTGAACCCAATTGGAAGAATTTATATACTAATCACCATAACAATAGATCATCAAAAAACTCACTGTCCCTGTGCCTCTGCAAGTTGGGCAAACTTTCACGTTGGCATTTGGTGGATAGCCATGCCCATCTGCATTAAGCAATAAACAAGGCACAAGAAAACTATATTATCTGTAAAGAGGAAAGAATCACTCCTTCAAACAAATGGAAAGAGTAGAGAGACACATTCAACAAGATGCCGGAAAATATTTGCAACAAATTAGGCAAAACTTCATTTCAAACATTAACAAGAATACATACCAAAGTTTGGACAAACATAAATTGAGAAGTAGAGAGATTAATGCATGTTATCAACTACATTTTTGCTTATATGATTCTTGAATGCATCATGATTCCGACAAACTTTTAGCTCTACTTACCGCAAGAATCGCAAGGAACAAAGGCATCAAAATTAAGATCCTTTGTGCATCCTTTAGCAGCTTCAGAAAAAGATAGCAACAGCTCTGTCTAAAAAACTCCAAACAGAACATATCATAACTTGAAAATGTAAAGTATGAAGCTAGTAGAAACATTCAAGAGAGAAAATGTGTTGACCTGGATATCTGGTGCAAATGGATCCATCTCATCTTCGAATATCTGTAACACATGAAGTTTCAGCGTTTTAGAAAACATGACAAACAATTCCACGAACACAAGGATAGAAAGACAAAACAACAAATACCTCAGAAAATATCTTAGAGAATGAATCAGAGAAGTTTGTTCGATAAGTATATCTAAACCCTTGTGCACCACTTGTATCATAAAATCTAAACCCTTCATAATCATTTGCACCATATTCCATGTCTTCTGAACTCCTAGCATGTATCTTCTTCGGAAAGATTCAGAGTAATTCAATTAGTTTAGAAACAAGAAACACTAAATTGCAGATAATTCAGAAGCTCCATCTGAATAAGACTTGGTGGCAACATTTGCCTAAGCACCGATAGAAACAAAATCAAGCCAGAGTTTCACTTCTCAAGGGGTTAAAAAGGCAACAACGACAACAAATGAGGAAAAGGGGGGAAGTATTCATTACCCTGTCATATTCTCTCCTCTTTTCAGAATCTTGCAAAGTCTGAAATGACACAGAACAAAAGGATGAATGGAAATTTTTTAACAAGAGCTTAAAAAAATTGTCCAAAATTACTCTTTAGCATTTATTCTCTGTCATTAGCAAAGATAAAATTTTGAAATCAATCAAAAACAACAAAACTACAAACCTCATAGGCATCTCTTATCTCTTGAAACTTCCTCTTTGAGGAAGGATTATTCTTATTTGCATCAGGATGGTACTTCTTAGCAAGCTGCATAACCAAAAATTACCAAAGCTTTGTTAGCTAAATAGGGATGGCGATTGTTGACTGCTACAAACTCCTCAGCTTTTAGAGTTCTAAAAGCCAAATATTTTCCAAATGTGGATTATTACAGGCCAGTTTGTGGGGCAATCTGTCGTATACTTGGAGAAGCATCTGGGAAGCTAAGGATTTAATGGAAAGTGGCACTAGATGGCTGGTGGGAAATGCCCAAAGCATTAGAATCTGGCAAGATAAAGGGGCTCCGAATGATAACATCCTATTGATCCAATCACTCTGAGGGACATGGGACAAAACATGTCGGTAAGTAGGCTCCTAGATCCAGGAACAAAGCAATGAAGGACAGACCTAATAACTAGCATATTTAAACCAGCAGGGTTAAGATGATCAGTGCAATGCCTGTCGGTAAAAGGGGTTTGCCAGATGTTAGAGTATGGCACTATGATAACAAGGGACAGCGCACGTGAAGAATGGATACAAACTCCTGATCAACAACCAAACTGAAATGAAATGAAACGAAGCGAAGGTCAGTGCAGATAGCTTTGCAAAGACATACATGGGGGAGAATATGGGCTGCTGCAATTCCAAGTAAGGTTGAAGTCCTGAGGTGGAGAGCCTACTATTCAGTATTACGAGTCACAATTGAATTAAGCGGACGTACACAGGTAAATGCGAACTGCTTTAGATGTAGTGAAGGGACTGAAACAGTTGTTCATGTGCTACGAGACTGTAGCTGCATCAAGAGCATTTGGATGGTACTCGGTTTCAATATGGAAGGTTGTGATGCAGGAACATGGTTGAGGATTATATGCCGAGAAGACGGGACAAAATAGTGCTGTTTATGGTACCGTTACCAGAACTATGGGGTGGAAGGAATGAAGAGTTCCAAAATAGCAGGAGTAAAACAGTATAAGAAACTGTTGAATTTGCACAGATATATAGAGCTGACTATGGAATAGTACAAAGCCATGAAGCAAAAATGCTGAGAAAAAGACAGGTATGGAAAGCAAGACTGACAGGGGAGCTCAAAGTAAACTTTGATGGTGCAGTCAATAGGGCAAATGGGCAGGGAGGAGCTGGCATATTGATATAGAATGAATATAGAGTGGTAAGGGTAGCAAAAGCACTTAATATGTCTGCAGTCACCGACCCCTTTCTTGTTGAAACTTATGCAGCGTTAGAAGCACTGAAGTGGTGCACACGAGTTGGGTTTTCAGAAACAATCCTACAAGAACATGCACTCAGGATCATAAAACAACTGCAGTAAAGGGAGGAGGATTTCTCAGTGAATGGGCCAATTATTAATGAATCTTGGGAGAAATTGGAATATTTCGAATCTTGCTCAATAAACCATACTAGGAGAAAGAGGGAATGAAGTGGCCAACCTTCTTGCGAGGTATGGAGCTCAACAAGGAAGAAAGTAGATTTTGGTTAGAACAATGTCCTGATTTGAATTAACAAGATGTACAAACAGATGCTTCTTTATTAACACCATGAATGAATGAAAGCGTCGCTTATAATTATAAAAAATATATATCCCAAAAATAACAATAATATTTCCTCAAATGGTTTCTACTTTCTACACATTAATCAATAAAATTATGTCAAGAATTTGGAAAGATCAAAATGCCAAAATCTATCTACTCACTGCATGATACGCCTTTTTAATCTCATCTCGGGTAGCATTTTCTGACACTCCAAGAATCTCATAGTAATCTTGTTTAGCAGAGCGGCATGATCCTAAAAAATGCATTAACTTCAGAAAATTTGAATTCATACCAAAAAAAAAAAATGAAAATCTTCAAGTTGAAAAAAACAAACAAACAAACCTGTTGCATGGAAATAACGCTCTCCCAATGATATTCCTGTCGCCGGAAAATCAAGAGGTTTCCCAATACCAAAACTGCAACTGTGCAAAGCTTATTCCAAAAAAAAAAAAGAAAAAAAAACAGAACAGCTAATTTATTACTATTACCCGATCAGAAAAGTACAGTCAAAAATTAAGCTAATCATAGGTTTAGAAAGAAACGAGCGTTACCTTTTTCACGATTTAATGATTGGAATACCGTATAAAGTTTCCTAATCCTATAGCCTCCATCGATCGCCGATTTCACAGACATGGTTGAAACCCAATACCGTCGACACTGCACGTCAAGATTTCGGCAAACGAAATCATCAAAAAATCGTAAAAAAGTGGAATTATTCTCCGAATTAAATTGAAGTTCAAAAAAATAAATGGTTAAGAAGAATTTGGGTTGAGGGCACTTACTAGCGTTAGCCAGTTGAATCTTCCCATTTTAAAGCCGAAATGTTACGCAATATTAATCTCTGAACCAAATTTGAAGGAAAAAAAAAGGAGAAAATTGTTGAAAATTTAGGAGTCAAATAAAAAAGAATCGTGTAAGTTTTCCAACCGGGAAGTTTCAGGGTTTTATGCAAGGGAGGGGTTTAAGAGTTTTATTTACGGTTTAGGCTCATGAGCTCCACAGAACGGTAGCGTTTAATATTGTGGGATCCACGTTGTGAGAACAGAAGCCGATTCCCCCCCCCCCCCGGCCCCACTTTTCTTTTTTGTCCAAGGCAAGTCGCTCGATTTTCTTTAATCTCAAACATAATGGCCGATCATATGGTTACATAAGACGGCTGCGGATTTCATCGTAAATGCAATTGTAATATTATAATTATTAATATTATAATATATATAAAAAAATTATAAAAATTATAAGTATTATATAAAATATTATAGTTATTAAAAATAAAAATTTAATAATATTTTAAGATATTTGATATGTTATATAATAAGTAAAATATGATATAAATTTTTAAAAAATCATTATAATAACAATTAATCTTTATATAACGAGTAAAATACATATAAATTTTTAAAAAAATCGTCGTAAAACGATAATTAATCATTATATAATATAACGATCGTATTTTAATACAACGGCAGCGGCGGCTTTTGTTTGCCATCGTGGTTGCGGCTGGTCGAAAATTCGGGGCTCTGATTAATTTCCAACATTCTCCTCAAATCTAGGCGCCATAATCAGGCGGGCCCCTAGAGGTTCCGGTCTTTTTACTTTTCATTTTTCTTTTCATCTTTACTGCGATTAACCCCACTTCTCCGAAACTTTTAATTTTTTATAACTTGCAATTAATTATTAATAGAAATAAATTTTATTAAATAATAATTATTTATTTAAATTTTACATTTTAAATTAAATATAAATTTTAAATTCATCTATGAATCAATATATATATCAATTTCTTTAAATATATAATTTAAAAATAAAATAAATTTATTTTTTTGTATATTTTTCTCAAAACGATCTGATAGGAATCTTAAATCAATATATGAGTTAACATGAAACAAATTTTTTAAATAAATCATTTAAAATTAAAATTAAAATAATTAATAAAAATATTTTTTATTTTTATTTTTTATTAAGTGGATTAGGTATATATTTTAAATGGATTACTTGAAGATCAATCTTTTAAATATATCATTTAAAAATAAAATAAAATAATTAATAACATAATTCTTTTTACTTTTTCACGAAATGGGTCAAGCACGAATTTAAAACAACTTACGAGTCAACATTCAGACCAACATATTTAAATACATAATTTAAAAATGAAATCAAAAAAATTAATTAATAATTTTTTTTTTTTTTGTGTTTACTAGCTACATATCATAAATTGACCAACTAGTTAACCAATTATTTAAATGTATGATTTAAAAGTAAATACAAATAAAACTCAAATAAAAAA